>JAQFYJ010000967.1:0-10664 GCA_034694685.1 Isotoma anglicana | reverse complement strand
TAAATTCAAATATAATAAAATGAAATTCCATTTTGAATCAAGGTATGTTTAAAGATAATCAAATAGAATCGAATGACCATATGAACTACTTTCTCATTACTTTTCCGTTAATGAACCACAGCCGTAATCAAATAATTAAATTTCTGTCATCTCATGTCACTTCATTTCGATTTTGGATCTTGTCATATCCAATCAATTCAATTCCTATCAAAATTTGTCTGCAATTAGATACCTGAAGTTTAAAAAAATTGTTTACGTAGGTGCGTAGGATATTGATTCATTCTTGAACTATTAGGTATTGCTTTCAAAAACAATAACAAAATTTAATTTCCTTCTACAACTAAAACAGCTTTAACTTGTAAAACATAATTATATTAACGGAACTACTTTGATTAAAAATCTGGTATTATAGTTTGTAGTTGCAAAAGTATATAACAAAAAAGTACATTTAATTAAAGTACCCCATTGCCCATAGTTCTTTTATAGTCTTCTGCTGAAAATGTCTGTAGAGTAGATAATTGGTTTGTATTATGTTGCATAAAATATATTATATTAAGGATTTAAAAAACAATGTGGTCGGTGTCGGTACACTGTATGTACATGTGCTTTTATTTTACTTTTTCTCGATATAATGAAAGTAGTTGCTGCGTTGTTGCCTTTGGCCAGAATGAACTGTCATATTTGCACTTATGGATCATTTGAGGAGGCGGAAATTACCAGAAAATGAGTTTCATCAACAGGACATTAGAGTCAATCCTCCCCAAGGGTATCTGAATAATGTTCGTGGTTTCCAACACTCCTTAGTTTTAGTTCAGTTTTGGCTGATTGGGGCCAAATAAACAGGATGCACGGAGAGGATAAGGAATGTTTGCTATTCAGAAAGACAAGAGATGATTAAAGACCTTTGGTGGATTTTCACTCATCCTATAAATCTTCACATTTCTACCATTTCCTTGCCAATTCAATAACATCAACTGAGATTTCGAATACGAGTTTATTACATCCACATTGGTGGGGTAAAGGTTTGTAAAAGTAACTGCAAAGTTATGCAGACTTCCATCTAACCGTTTTTTCTGTATTTAATGATTAAATAAATCCAATTTTAACTATACCTAAAATTTTTTTACACATTTGACATACAGTGCAACATTTTTTAAATGAATTTTTGCTTAATAAGTACATTAAAGCAGATACGAACTTATTAGCCTAATATAGGACAACTTCAAGTTAATTTGTAAATTTAGAAAAGAGCAATTCGCAAAATTCCAAGAAAAATTGGGAAAAGTCTGAAATCAGTAAAACGCTTCTGAGGTTGATCATGATCATTCAAACTGCTTTTAAAATACGGGCGAAAATAGCTTTCCCTTCTTTTAATATTATTTTACTCATTCATATTAGTATTCCTCATGGTATGGGTTGGGCACTTTTAATTCGATTCAAGGGAGGTGGGAAGCGTAAAACGGTAAAAAATGGGTAAAATGTCTAAAAATTCGGTGTATTCTTTCTCCTGAGTTCCTTTTATTCGGTTTTGGATTGTTGAGGAAGAACGAGTAGATGGGCATCCAGTGTGCTTCAGAGTTGGCAAGAAATGGATTGCATGTGAGATAAGATATATTAGACATTCACCTTCTGCACGGGACGTCCAGCTGAGACAAAATGAGATTTTCAAGTTGGCCATCAAGAGAGCCAACCCATCCGTACGATAGAAAACCTTATAGGAATGTGCTTTCAACTTTGAAGCTCTTCGACCAGCCCAGGTCATAGAGATTCTTCTATATTATACCCACAATCTTCTTGCCGTGTGGATTGGATGGATGGAACAGTTTAATTTCATTGCTTCAACGTCAGCCTCGACCCTTGTCTCGGAAGAAAAAATAACGGGCAAAATAACGAGTCATGAAACCTGAGCCCATTGTCCTGTCTCCCGATGATATAATAACCCAAGTAAAGCATTTCGCAATTTCTCATCCCTTGAAAAATGTGATCACTAAATGGAATCCGTGAAAAATATTCGTAACTAGCCAACATGCTTCTCAAATAAACATCATTATGTAATAATAATAATAATAGTAATAAATCTCATATTTCTTTTTATTATGGTTGGTACAAGTTTATTTAGGTAAACGATATTCATCAAACATAAAAATCTCATATAATGTAAACGTCCTTCAGTGGGCAATACCTTCCTCCACTCCACTGATTTAGATAATATTCCATTAGGTAATGTATTGTTGTCCATGCGTGTTTAATAGTGTGTAAACATAGAAGGAGGCAGGGAGCAATTAGAGTCTGAGCGGAATGAAAATCAAGTTTTAATTTGGAAGTAAATCTTGAAAATTTCAAAGGAAGCTCTCGTTTGATTATGTTAAATTATCCCTTTTAAGTACGGGAAACAAGTAATAGAACAAGTTGAACGAGCCCCACACACAAACAGCTGCCAAACTAACACGTTGTAATTCAAATATGCATAAAGGCAATTAGGAAACCATTTATCTTGTCAAAATTTAGTCATGGCTTGGAAATTAACTTTGTAGACCGCTTTTCAAAAATTATCATATAGTTTTAGATCAACTGGACATAAATGCATCGCTGCATGTCCACCAAACCAACCACCGCAGGAAATGAATGGTCAACCTGATCCCTTCTTCGTTAATTGTAATATATTACCATGCACTATTTACTCTCTTCGTTATCCAGATCAAAGTGAAGAACGAATCCATCCCATCTGACTTTGCACCCTTTTTAATTTCATTCTCAAAGCTCATTTATCCATCTTGGTATAATTGTAATATTTGAATGTCAAAATTAATTGCATCTTATATTTGTACACTCCAAGGTTAATAAATATCATTTCGCTCAAAATAATGTAACGATTTTGACTGTAAAAAACATCCAATTAAACTATTACACCTACATTATAGGATTTAATTGTCCAAGTTGAACCTTAACCAATGTCCCTATAGCCTATTTTCATTGATGACTTTTATCCTGAGAGAATTCACTCATCATCAAACAAGTATTAAAGAATGAGCATACGTGCAGGTAATTCTTAAGCACATTCAATCCAAGAATGGAGAAGCTCTCTGGAAATAATTTTGGAGCAATTGACAAATTGCATAGGGACTGAATTTCAATTAGCCATCCCAAAGTATAAAAGGTATTAGAACCGTGTGGGATGAGACATTTCAATTAAAGCGCATTGCAGATGCAACGAGTCCTAGAATCTAAATTACCCTATCTAATATAGAATATAATTGAAACTTGAATATCGTAAACGTCTAAAGCTAAATCCTTGAATGGCTTGGATGAATCTTTACTCTACTTTGTAAATTGTAGTTACATACAAGAATAAATGAAACACTTGGAAATGTACTTGAGCTTTCCTATGCAAGAAACTAATGGAATAATGTCGGGAGGAAATTCAGGAAATGTGAGACACCAAACCAAGTAAATGCATATAGCATATAGGTTTTGGCTGATGCTAAAGTTTTTAAAGAAATTGAATGAAGAGATTCCCAGAGAAATGGTGGACTTTCATTAGACTTTAATGAATATTTAATAATCAAGTTTTTCCCTGTCGGTTTTATCATCTTCGTGTTAGAAACTAGACTCGAGCTATTATTTCCAGATCTCATAGAACCATTTAATGTAATCGGATGCTCATCTCCAGTCCTTGAGAGATGGAAGTATTGGAGTTTAGAATGAAATGAATTAAATAAGTTTTTGAAGTTCAATCGTTGCACATGAACTTGCATTGGACTGGAAGCCAGAAGTTTCTTAAAACTTGATATTTAGTTAAAACCTAAGTTTCCTTATCCTTCATAAAGCGTCTACATTCCTTTCCAAAGTGCTCACGACTTGCCAGTACTAATTGGGTTTAGTATAGATAAGAATATGATGCCATTTTAATGTAATGTTATCTACTCATATCTTTTGATTTTAATGCAATGAAAAGGACGATGTTTATAGTAAGGTAAGGTATATTATCATAGGATGCCTTTGTTGCTTTGAGCAAAATGCAAATAGGATTAAGATACAGATCGTGTTGTATAATTTCCCACATCAATTACTCCCTTAATTAATCCTTTCATTTTGTGATTTAATAATTCCTTTGATATAAATCTTTCTACACATTAATTACAACGACATTACATCCTCAACCTTCAGTCCAGCGACAAACATATGCTTATGTGTTATAGACCCAATAGGTCAGCATCCGACAGCTTGACGGTTTGATTCTCAAGGGATTTTTCACTACTTTTACTGAAAATTATAGTCGTCGAATTAAATATAAGTTAGAAACTACTGACCACAACTTACTTTCACAATATATTGTGGATTTTACAAAATTTAAAAATTACCTTAGTTACTGAATCAACCTTTAGCTGAAAATCTGTATCTGTAAAATAATCAAAAACTTTAAATTTCAAGTTTTAATAAACTCTCGTCATCTTACTTATTAAACAAAAGTAAAAATCTACCAAGATAATTTATTAAAACAATAGTATCTCAAATCTCAGGTATAAAGACCAGTAATATAGGATTATTAGTACCGTGTGGAATCCAAAGATTAGAATCTAAACAAAATGCTTGGAATGCCTTCCCGTATCTCCCTGTCCTGTGAGTTTTGTTACCTTTGACCAAAAGAATAAATTCCCGTTTCTTTTTTAATTTATTGAGTAGATGATTAGAGCATAGGATGATGTGGCAGAGGTCTAGCTGGATAGAGCAGGTTATTCTGCTGACGAGTCGAACCTTAAAAAATAAATTATGCGACTAACGAGTGTACCCCGTAGAGGTAATGACATAAGTACTGAGACTCCAAGAGGACATTATGGTCAACTAAATGACAGAATATGGCTTTTTGTCACTTTTTGACTTCCTTGTCAAAATCTTTCTGTCCTCTTCATGAAAAATACTCTCGTTGGGTCATGTCAGAATTTATTTCTATAGATGCCATATACATATTTCCCCTCGGCTCGACATTTTTTCGATTTGATAATTTTCTCTTATATAAAAAGAAAAATTCCGACCTCTTCAAAGTTTTAACATTATTTTTTGATTTCTCCAACTGACATTTTGATACACCGTGGTAAATGAAATAGGCTAAAGAATGTGGTTCAGAATTTCCTTAAAATTCAAAATTTGAAGTATGAGTTGTTCAAAAAGTGAAATTTTGTAAAATTAATTGAGCGTGCAAATGTAAAAGAAACTTTCCGACAGTGCTTGTCTTTTTATCATCTCTGTGCGGTATTTTATTTCATTCACTGTTAATAAAGAAACTGTAGACAATTCCGTGTCTTTCTTTCTAGATAAATCAACGATACGAAATTTTTTTAAACAAGATTGGATGCAAAAGTGTGTAAATGAACTGCAATAAATATTATGTACCTTTTTCATATACATAGGCTGGCTAGAGAAAATTCAGGGGTTATCATTGGAAAGAAGCAGGAGCATGATCAACACTGATGATCACTTATCATCTGAGACCCACACAGTGATATTTTATGTACAAAGTACAAAAATGCAGAATACCCAAGCATACTTCGAATACAACGTTGAATGTTTGCCCCCTGCTGTTTAATTTACATTTTACAAGAACAAAGGAGGAGTAAAAATTAAAAGTGATTTTTATACGCAACAGTCCTGTACAATTTTTAAGGTCGTACTTTATCACGCCGTGTATTACAGGCAGAAGATGAACTTTATGGCTTATGAATATTCAAACACCTCTAAGTTATTTGTCAGTTAACCATTTCCAACACTTTTATAAGAAATTAGCAACATTTCTAATGGCTTTGGAAGAGCTTTCAAGTTTACCCTTGAGATTTACACCCTGGTCGTTTTTATCAGTATACACGCTTTATTTTATTTACTGCTTTTGCTTTTTAGGTCTTTGACTTGTTTAGTCTGAAACGCTAAGAACCGCAGATGCGGAAGACTTTCACTTGCTTAAAATTCAATGTCTATGGAACTTTAAACTCTGTTATTTTATCATAATATGCTACAAAAGGTTAAAATCCCCAGGTGCTGAGTACAACTCTGTGCGTGACACAAAGTTCACTATCCTACAACCTTTTACTTTCTTTTTACCCGAATATTTTTAAAATTTTAAAATAATTTATGTAGTTATTTATAATTCTAAAGCGAAAGAATAAATGAAAGTGTTAATCTGAATGGATTGCAGTCTAAAATAAGACGTTGGAATTTATGAAATGATACAATGATAATACCTCACAAAAAGATATCGTATCAAACTACATAAAAAATAAAGGTGATAATGAGATGATGACAATGGTAAAAGAAAAAGATGAAGTCACACTGAATGAAGTGGAACGATTCCCCGTCGGAGTTGACTATTAACTGCTGAAAGAGTAATGACATTATAAAGCATTCAATCGTCTAATCTTTTCTTATCACAAAGTCAAAAGACATTCCTTCTCGCTAAATAAAAATACATTTTAAAATTTTTATTCATGATCAAGATTAATAAAAACCTCTCCAATATATCATTTTCAAGATAATAACTACCTAATGGTTTTGGATAGGATGAATTATCAATTCAATTTGAAGAGTGAAATTGTTTCAAATATTTTAAGACGAATGCATATTCTAGTCAAATTTATTACTCTTCCTGTATTCTACCCGGTGGAAAGATGTCTTTTTATTTCTATATCTTCAGAGGTTACTTATTAGATAGAAGATAAAGATAGAGTGTATCATGATCATTGTATCATCGTCTAGCTCATCATCATAACTCATATGACAAAAGGGGTAATGAATAAGAATTAGATCTGAGAGAGAAGTTTCATATGAGGATTGAGAGAAAAGGGTAGGAAAAAACAGTTCAAAGGGCCGCAGCGGCATGGAAGGGTCTGAAGCCTCTCAGCATGGAGGTCATGCAATGAGACACCCCGTGGTCCTTCCTACCCTCCACCCTCCAAGGTGGTCTCCATCAAATTATCCCCATCCATTATTTCACCCATGCAAATCTTTCTTATTTCTTAACCACTTTCAGCATAAGAGACTTCTTTTCACCTGAACTTCATATATTATTCTCTCTCTCACCCATCATCACTCATTCCTTTCACAACTGAATGAATCTCATACAATACTGTACTACTGACTGTAGTAATAATGCCATTCATAAAGTCTTTTCCATATTCATATTCATCTCTTAGTTATTTAATTTTATGAATAATCCAATCTAAGAAAATTTATGAAAAGGTCACGTTGCGCTCATGTCCCTGCTCATTTTGACACACGTGAAGAAACTGTCATACAATCTAATTACTTTTCGTGGGAAACATTCCTAAAATAGCTAATTACATACGCACTGGTTTTCATTGTGTATCCAGTTGGTTACATTTTCATGAAATTTTGACAGGTGATTAAGTGAAAATAAAATAGGTAGATTTTCTAACATAAATAAAATGGAGTTTTTGAGAAATTCAAAATCGTTAGGCTTTAGAAAGCCAAAGATAGTGAATGAGACCAATGTCAAAGCTCAAGATGCAAAATTGTTTCCTTCAGGACTAAAGTCAGATACTGAGGTAAAGTTTTACGCAAGAACTCTGCAGCGTTAATTCCAACAATGAAATTCGGGCCAGAAATTGTAATTGAAAATATAAAAGAGGTTCTCATAATCTTCGTATAACAGATGTAAAGGTAGTTTAAGTAATAACAAGCTACTGGTATGCACGGATGGTCTAGTATCAGTGGACAATCTTCACGGGAATGCCAATTAGGAGCTGGAGCAGGTTAACAAGAATAATAGCCCGAATGTAATTAGCCCTCTGGTTGTGCTCCTCCTCTTCAAGCAAATTAATCATTGTCTCATTTTTCTTTGATGTCGGCTACAATAAAAAGGTCTCCACAATTTCCACTTTGATAAAAGCACTTGTCTCATTTCCACTTTTTTTTTCTCAATACTGATAATAACCACTAATACGAATACTATAAGATATACTATTTAAATAACCCGTCCTCTGTATGAATTGAGTTTTGTAAAACATAAAACAAGTTTGTATTCTGATGGTAAGCCACTAATTTTTATTAGAAATCTTCCACCAATATCCAATCCGTCCACTTTATATCCAAGTCCTCTTGAAAAGCTCGAAGTTCCATCGTAGCGAGTTTGCTTATTCATTCCTCTCCGCCATTCTGATTTTTCGTACTTGAGTCAAAAGCTTTCCTTTTTCTTTTGTTCATTGTACGCAAAATTCTAAAAGAAGATAGTCTAAGCCAAAAAGTCCATGGGTATCGTTTCATATTTTTGTACAAAAGAAACTGAAGTGACTAGTCGAATCGGCGTTTTAACTAGTGGGAGGTTGGGCTTTAGAAAATTCAAAACCACTTGCAACTTTCTACACAACTTGAGTATCCATGCTTTCTCTTTTAGTCTTTTAGCCTTTAAAAGTGTAAAACTACATTAAGCCATAATATGTCATCCAGTCAGTTTAACCATGTCAGCAATCTACTTTTATAGTTTCACAAACAAACTGCTCCAGTTAAAATCTTGTATTTTTATGAAATTTTAATTCAAATGTATAAAAATTATTTTTCGTTTTCTATCCCTCACAATTCATGCCCCACACAGGCAGATGCAGACATGTCTTAATTATTCCATTCTATTTACATAATACACAAGGAGTTATATGCTAATAAAATATAAAAGGTCTAATTATCTCTGACTAATCAGTCCTACTTGATGAATGACTTCAACTTGATTTTAATTTTTATCAAGAGCTCTTACCCTTAATAGCTCTTGTTATAACTGAATTAATTTACATTGGTCTCCAAATTCCCTTGGTTTTTTTGTGATTGTAACCAGAAGTAGAAGAACCACTTTGAATTAAAACCTTCGCCTATATATTTTCTTATAGGAAAGATTAAAAATAGTCAATCTGCCGGCGTGGTCTTGTCGGGCTTTTTCTGAGAGAGATTGGGTCACAGTTAGTGAAGTACCTTATTACAAAGATATAACTGTTCATTAGCATTACTACCCGAGGTAGATAATAATAGCCCGACTCTCGCATTGCTGTTCTGTCTGATTGTAAGTTGAGTGCGTCCTTGTCTTTTCAGCAATTAGCAGTTAGTACAAGCATGTACACATTTTAAAACTGTAATCTGTATACATTCAGATTAGAATGAAATTCATGGCTCTTTTAAATGTAAGAGCTGAAACGATGGAGCCTTGCAATAATGTAAAATTCTTCTTTTAAACTTTTAAAATCTGTGTAGTGCTAAGCACACACTGGGAGAAGAACAGAAGGAAGCTTTTAACGGTTGTTATCGTTTTATCAAACGGATAGACTGAACAAGGAGTAAGTACCCCCTTCATATTACATACTAAATAGTAGAATAAATATGTGGAAGATCTTCCATATGCATACATACATTGTCATCGTCATTAGTAAAATGTGTACAAGTATTAACGGGTAAGTTGTAGGTTGTGGAGTCTATCGTAAGTGTATCATCATCATGAATGATGATGATGCCGTTGAAATCAAACTAAAAGTTAAGTAAAGCCTGAGCCCAAGTGCTCAACGAAGAGTACAAAGTGCAAGCAGGTTTAGTAGGTAGGTTTGTGGATGTGGTTGAAATTTGAAATAAAAAGAAGCCCCTTTGTGTCGCTTTCTTTTATCCCCTTTTAATACATATTTTTGATGAACTTGAACAAGGCCTATGAACATTTGAGTGGGGCCGGCTTCCTCTTTGATTACAATTCATTGCCCAAATTTACCATCCTCAGACTCTTATTTAAAATTTGAAATACTCAAAACTCTCAAATCCTTCAGTAAGTTGCCATCAGCAAATTTTTTCTCCGTTTGGTTATAATGTGAGTATGTACTACCAAAGGCCCCATATGATGTATTCGGTCTTATGTGAGAATTATCAGCAATTTGGCCATTTTCTAAGTATTCTTTATAACTTGCTACACGGATTTTTTTCTCCTCCGCCATATCGTCAGCTTGATTTTTTTTTACTTTCTTTGAGTCATTCATCATGCTTAGTAGTTTTAGGATGATTAGATCAAGCATATCCAGTCCAATCAAAATTTCTGCACAGAACAAAACATTAACATCAAGCTTTTAATTTTTCAACAATTTAGCTACTAGATGATTCAATTAACTTCAATATTGTAAATAGTGTTAGTTAGGTTAAAGTTTGTGGTCACGAACCTCGTACAAGTTGACGATTGTCTGTGATAAATTTTCCGTTTTCTACTCCAATAAAAGTTTGACTGGAATGAGACATCGTGTCGTCGATGGTGTTTTTTCGTGTAGTAGCTGTGAAAAATATACAAAAATTAGATCCGAATTATTAATGTAGGTGTGAATTCAAAATTATCGATGCACGATGACTGATGACAAAATAATCAAATACAAAAAAATATAACGACACCACTTATCCAAACTAATCCAAGACCCCGGGTCCCTTATGCCAAGATTAAATGCCAGATTATGACTCATGGAAAAAACGTGCAAAATAAGTATTGGTAATAAAAGTGAAAAGGTCTACACAAATTAATTAAGTGATGAACAATTAAAAGATAAAATAATTACATAATTTGCATTTGCATACATTTATGAAATTCACTACAAAAATGACAGACGATGAAAGAGTCTCTTGCAACTCGCGTGCCACCGCCAATTTCATGA
>JAQFYJ010000966.1:0-10675 GCA_034694685.1 Isotoma anglicana | reverse complement strand
GTCCCAATCTCATTTAAGTCAAATTTGGGAGATCATTCGTTCTTTGTGTTTAAAGCCTCTGTTAAGGCTACGTATTTTCGAACTTTGTTGGATTATACGATAGATGTGATTTTGTAATGCCTTCAAAATCCTAAATGTTTCATGCAGCTAAAGCTAAAAATAGTAAATTAACACATGTTAAATATTCTTTGAGAAAATGTTATTTTCCTTAGCTTTAAGAAAATACAAAACTACAAAGGCTTAGACCCATCTAACTAACATGCATATACTATAGCATGGATAAGAATACATTCTGATTATAATTTGATAGGGATTTATTGGTTAAAGATTTGGAGTTAATTATTGTGTAGTTATAATTGTATAATATAAACCCGTTGACAAGAATGAGAACGCTTAATTTTTCACATTGTTAGTTAGGAAGTTATATAACAAACTGGTGCAATAAAAACAATAAAATTTAAATTTTCAAGACTTTTTGAAGTTTTATTTCATGTACTGTATGTTCGAACATGCTAGAAATAATCGCGGCCAGCGCTTATCTCAACACTAATTCTTATTATATGTACTATGTACAATGAAAATAATCTGGATTACATTTTAATTAAAATTTATTTACGTGACAAAAGACAACCATTTAGAATTACTCCTATCTGCTTATACATGATAACCAAAGCAAATTAAGGTATTAAGACTTATTGGGGTAGAACAATAGCCAAATATACATTTGATCGGATGAGGATTAGACCATGGGCAGCGTATCCGGATTCACGGACAACAACAGCTGGAGCTGGGCCAGCGTATGATTCGTATGAAGCGGCGACTGCGGCACGGACAAGGGAAGCAGCGAATTCAGCTGGGATTGGTGGTGGAGTTGGTAAATGGGCTCCAGTGGCACGGAAACCATTCTCCGCAATTAACAGGGTGGACAATTAGCTCAGTTAAAACACGAGTATTTAAAAGGCGAAACGATCAAAGAGTAATTACCATCAGTAGTCCATCTGAGAGCGATTGGGACACCATCATTTCCGGTATAAGATTAGCTTACAGATCCGACCAATGTAGAGTCAGATTTGATCAGTTTGCCGTATCCATCATCGTATGAACCTCCACGTCCACCAACGACTTGGGTAGATTCTGAGACTCGGATTCCATTTCCGGTTTCGAATCTGTTGATTTTAAATTATTATGAATAATTTTTGTGATAGGTGATTCAAGGTGATAGATAACAAAAGGTGATACTGTTATTTAGTTGGATTCTAATTTCACGGTCTGTAATTGTGTTTTACGGATCAAAAAATTCGTAGCTTGCGTAACGTTTGAAAAACTAGACTTTTAATTTAAAAGTTTACTTTTAATGCAAATACAAAGTAGGAAGGTATTAAGTCCATTACAATAACCTTACGAATGCAAATAACACCCCGAATTTGACGTTTATCAATTTGTATCTTTAGTGAGGAAAGTATTAATTGATAGTAGAGAAAATAAGACATACTCACGGGATGAACAGTTTATCAAATGTCCAACATCTGACCCAAAACCCCTGTAACGGTATGGTCCG
The DNA here is from genome assembly GCA_034694685.1 of Isotoma anglicana. NCBI lineage: Eukaryota > Metazoa > Arthropoda > Collembola > Entomobryomorpha > Isotomidae > Isotoma > Isotoma anglicana. The sequence goes on along the minus strand of JAQFYJ010000966.1, from coordinate 9,117 downwards.
AAGACGCAAAAGTAAGTTTTCTACTAAAATAATTGCGACAATTAAACATTTTAAAATATTTTAAAATACGATATAAAAAACAGACAGGAGCTGTTAAGCAGATTACAAATGCAACTTCCAACCCCGCTGTGGGATTTAAAGTGAAGGAAAAACAAGTAGCGTATATTTGTTCTAGTGGGGAAAAGGATAAGGTGCGTTTTGTGCCAGACTCCCAGCCTTCAATTACTTAAGTGCCAATTCAAAATGTAGGTAAATATTACATAATTATTTATATGATTGAGGTAATATATCTTATCGCAGCTTATCAATTCTTGAAAGCACTTTAAAAAAATCAATTTTATTGCGTTTTTTATAGTTACGCCGTGAATTCATTTTACATTACATCATACATAGGAGAAATAGTGGTAATACTATTATCAGTTTGCATAATGTACAATCACCAAAGTGTTTACACACCCGAATTGAACAAATTTAATTTACTTGATTATTGCTAAAATTAAATAAACCATTGTAAACGAAAGTGTAAAAAAATGAGCGGAGGAAATAATTTAGATTCGTTTGAAATGCTTTTGAATCGTTTGTATCGAATTTGTATCGTTTGAATCCAATGTGTACCGTTTGAATTAAATTTTTACCGTTTGAATTAAATTTGTAGCGTTTGAATCGACTTTGTATGATATTAGATCATTTTAGAAAAGTCAAAAATTTTAATTTTTGCGCCAGACGGATAGACAGAGAGACAGATAGACTATTTGCATAAATTAGCTCCTCTCCGTAATAAAAATTACGAATGTAACTAAAGGTGTGGATCAATTAGTTTTTCCTTAACCGAGGATCTTCTGATCATTTCTGGATTACCCCTTTATGGGAATGCTTGGTCTGTCAATCTGTCTGTGGACACGATAACTCTCGAACGGATAGACTTATCGGGATGAAACTGGGCACAAAAACTCCACACCCCTTAGGTTGGATGAGTTTGTAGATGGGCCCTTGGAGGTGGAGGAACAATCAAATCGTCTACTGTAGGACCGCCCCAAGGTCAAAATAAAAAGGTTAAATTTTCGACGCAATGTTAAAGATAGGGAAAAATTTCTAAAATTGTTTCACCTCCACCACCGTTTTCTTTCGATGATCTATGGGGACCCCAAAAAGCCAGATGTGCCCTTCCAAGGTGGGGCAACTTAAAGCTCACCCGTTACATGTTTTAAAAATATAGGCAAATGTGGTATCTCCGAAAAGCTTCTAATTCGGATTAAACAATAGTAATAATTTTGCAATTTTCCTTATTTCAAGAAAAACCATCTACTGATTCTCTAAAAACATTTTAAACAAATTTACATAATTTTTCCCAAATCTTTTGGGAAAAAATAATCCCTTGCATTCTATGAATAAAATCAGCGCTATTTTCTTTAAAAAATATTTGGCCACCTACTTTGGCAGCACCCCACATAAAATATTGCCCCTTTCCCTCTTCATGTTCTTCTTGGGTGACTGCTTCCCGTGTATGAGCTTAATGATGTTTGTGGTTTTAGTAAAACCCAATGCAGATAGTAGTCACCATTATCCAAAATAAGAATTGCTAATTATAAACCACAAAGCATTTTGATACTTTTTAAAATTGCTTTAAGATAATCAGGTCAGGGGTTTCCTGGAAATAAGGAAAACTGCAAATTAATTTATTGTATATGGCGATTAGCACACACCCACATAATTCAGATATCGAAACGGTATAAATTTAAATATTCACCAAGTCTTGAGTTCGTACTTCATTCAACACTAGCAAACCAACCACCGTATTCTAATATACTTTTAAATAAAATATTCTAAATAATAATTTCCAAAATGAAATTTTTTGTTCTGTATGGTTGTCTCTTCGTTCTCTACTGTACATTTCCTGTGTCATTCGGCCAACCAGGACGAGGTATTCAAAAAATTATTTAAAAATTTACAAATCAGCCAGAGTTTCTTGTAAAAAGAAAGCACAATTTTATCATTCCTTCACACTTCAACTCTGCAACTTTTATCAATAATTTAAGGCCACCTTACGCATACTGGAGCCGGAGCAATTCCCCCAGCCTCCCGTCGCAATCCTAATTTTCGTCCGGATGGAACCGGAAGTCCAATCTACCAATACTTTCGTGGGTACAGGGGTCGAATTGAATTCTTAGAAGGAATAATAAAACCTGATAATATACGCCGCGGTGGTTCTCATTGCACACCAGCCACTCGAAGATACACAACCCAAATGAGTGGAACACCACCCGTACCAAATGACATTTGTGGTCATATTATTGCAAACGCATTAGGAGGTCCTGGAAATGAGGAATTCAATGTCTACCCACAAAACACCAGACTAAATAATAGTCCTTGGAAACGTTTTGAGAATGATATTCGGGGATTTGTGAGCCAGAATCCGAACAATGCAGCGAATTTGCGTTTTTGGTTCGATTATGACAGTCCAACTTCTACCCGACCCACAAGCTACACTGTTGTATACAATCTCCTAGAAGGAGACATAATTGAGGGCAATGATGTTTTCCGTGTGGAAAACAGAGCATATTAATTATTATAAGTAATCTGCAGCAGGGTACGGCAAACCCGGGGTTTTATTGGGAAAAACCCAACACCCCTGGTTTTTTTGGGTCTATAGGGTTTTTTTAGTTTAAGAGGGGAACTTCAACCTAATTGAAAAGTCGCGAGTTTTAGGCAGACACATTAACCATACAAATTGTTTTTTTAACAAATATTTAACAAAACTAAAAGGAATTTTTGTCAGGAATCAAAGATTTGTGTTTTTGATCTGTGAGTTTTCAGTTTTACTGTGACATGCCAGATCTTTAGGTATTATAATAAGTTGTTTTATTGTGATATGAGTGTGCAGTAATTTAAAATTTAATGTAACTCTATGGGGTAAGTTAGAACACTTTCTGAAATGTTCTAATTGAAAGAGCATAACTAGTTGTTCATTCTTCATAATAATAGCTCCACCTGTTGCATTAACTATTGTAAAAAACCAAGAAACCCCAAAACCCCCAAAAAACCCCAACCGAAAAGGTACCCAAAAAACTCCAATAATATCCCTACCCAAGAAACCCAGGTTAGGATACCCTGATCTGCAGTTCTTCTTTTCAGCATCGTTCTTTTTCTCATGTTCCCGAGTAGAGCAACATGATTAGGTGTATCTTCTAACTCATTTAACTGAATAGAATCTTCATCATTATTATTATTTGATTACATTTAGTATTCCTTTGTTTTTTATTATGTAGTTTTAAATGTCGAATTAATAAAAAAATTTAAATGCAAGTCATGATTTTCTCCACATTAATGATAACTTCAAAGCATAAAATGTACTAATATAAAATACTCATTTCATTTTGATACAAATAAATTCGCAAAATATCCTGCAGTACAGACTTTTTACAGTAATTAAGTTATCATTTCATTATAATGCACCACCCATGGAGTCTGCCATACCTATCTATGATAAACGGAGAGGATAACTTATCGAACATAGTAGTTACTTTCCCCTAAACTCAATGCACAGAATAAAGAATGTCAGCAAAGTCGAGTGCCGCATGCCTAAAGTATTTTTTAAAAATTAGATTATATCAATCTTTCTGTTTTAATTTAATTACTTCCGCTATACCAAAAGGTTTTAAAACCGTTTGGTAGATATTTATTTTTACTACGGATGACATAAATGAAACATTTCCAGACAATCCAATTGAAAAATGAAGCATTTTAATGTCTAATGTCATTTAGTTGACAGTCCCATTGAAATTTAATCAGTTATCGAAGCTAGCACCAGGTCTAACTTATTTCACTTAACTTACGATTTAATTTTTTTCAAATAATAAGATTGGAGAAAAAGTGTTTTGCAAACATTTAATTTAGACTGAATTTGCGCTTTCCCCCTTTAAATCAATTTTTTTCAAGCGCATTTTTAATTATTAAATATAATTTTGTTTGATTAAATAGACTCTAAATCACATTTTGAAGTTCATCGCTATATTTGCGCTCCTAAAACATTCACGCGCTTTTGCTAACAAATATTATGACCAATTTTTTGACCAACGCAATCATTACGGTGATGAAGAAGCAGACACCATAGTTCGTCCTACGGTAAGGGTTACCAGTTTCAGTGCAAATAAGCCATGGCAGAATGATTGGGAAATTGTGAATTTGGAAAACGATGGGACTTTGTATTTTCCAAGCATAAGAATGACTTGATATTATACTTAGAGTGTACATCCGGGTATGAAATTGAGTGGAAAACTGGCAATAAACATTCACAGGTTGAGTAAATTAGTCAATTAAAAAATACATAATTAAAGTATAGAGTTTAAATGATTTATAATGCAATAATAAATTGCTTAGATGACGGGACTGGGTACAAACGACTAAACCAACATGCGTAAAAGATTTCCAGAGATGAGAAATGGAACGAAAATTTACGCACGATCTGTATCCACTAGTTTACAACTTGGTGTGAAATTTTCTGAAGGCAAAATCAAATGTCAACATCGTTGGAGTGGAGTGTATACCAAAGTTGGTATATTTATCCCAGGTAATTAAACTTAAAGTTAATTAGTTAAAAAATTAATGTGATTTATTGTTCTGTAAATTATTTATGTTAAGTTGAGAAAGCTCTGTTGAACGATGGACAAAATCTAACATATGATAGGTTTGACATTCGAATTCCTTGTCCCAGTTAAGACCCACAGATACCTGTGTCCTGAGGACTTATAGATATGTTGAATTTTATGGCAATTTTCATTAGATCACTTGAGTTGATAAACAAATAAAGTTGAAAAATTAAATTGTTGTAGACAAAGGCACTATAGAAGGTTAACAAATTCACTTATGACCCTTTCCAAGGGTCATACGTGAAGTCATAAAGGATTCAAATGAAATGACTACCGCAACCACTGTGTTCATTTGCTCTGTTAGTGGCAACAGTAGCGTCCGAATTATTCCTGAATACTTAATGGCAAGACGTAATTTGCATAAAGTTGCAATAGCTGAAAATTTTTTAGTTTTTATAATAATGACTATGTTTTTAAGAACTTGTCATATTTTTTTCTAAAGCTCTCTTTCCACTACCTAAAATGGAGATAAAGAATTTCGCTCCAGGCAAGCCATGGCAAAACGACTGGAAATTTTAATTCTTGCAAATAACGAAACCAATATCATAGCGAAGAATAACACTTAACCAATACTGCATTTAGTTTACACAGCAGCTCAGAACGTTAATTGGATATTCAACAGTAAATTTGATGTATGTCTAAGAATTTTATACTATTATTAAATTGAATACGTTTTAATTCTTAATGCTTTCATTCTTAGAGAACCACTAATCCTGTTCTTGAATATGATAATTTCACGGAGTTAATTAACGGGACAAAAGTTAACACTCGCGCCTTTTCTGTACGCTTTCAAGAGTAGGTTGGTGCGGTTGTTAATATTATATGTTATCATAGATACGATAGCGATTCCTCGGGAATAAATGTTTTCATCCCAGGTCCAGGTAATTGTTACATTTTGAATTGTATTCAATAGAATGCTCATTTAACCAAAGTATTTGGTATTTTTCTCTTTAGCGGGGAAAACATTGATTAATAGTGGAGAAAACGTTACATACGATAGCCGCGATAGATTTATTATGTGCCCAACGTCAAACCCCAAAATCCCTGTAACTCTTTGGTCCGAAGATGTTTAAGTAAGTTTAACACAGTAAACATGTTATAAAGCTTTTGCAGTAATTCTGAATCTTAAATAATTAATAATCTAACGTTTGCCACACAGACTGGTGCAATTGAGCAGATAAGAAATGTGATGTACAATGTAAAACCCTGCAGTTGGGTGTCAAGTAGATAACAAAAAAGTGGAATATATTTGCAAAAGTGGAGATGATCAAGTGCGTTTTGCCCAAGATCAACACTTACAAGATCACGAATCAATGCAGATCAAGAGTTTTTATAACAAGCCATATTGAAGTCAAAAATTAAAAATGAGACTGGAGATGAGATGGCAAGTAAACAAACCTCTAGTGAAAAACCTGAATTATGTTTTAGCTGCATCCATGTTCATGGGCAAAATTACCATTCTTTTGAATGTGAATTTATTCAGATAAAAAAGAACTGTAACATAACTGAAGTGCTCACTTCGTCAAATTGATAAAAAGATTATTAAATAAGGATAATTACCAAAAATACGTAAATAAATTAATCGGAATCAGTAAATTACTCAAAATTTTCATCAACATTATATAAAATATCATGATAATTGATAGGGTAACCCTCCAATAGAGCCATTCTGTCGGCACTCATCCACTATATAATGCCGTAAGCTGATTGTGAGTGTAATTGTTTGTGATACGCCTTAACTCACACACTCATACCACACTACTCTTCCCACACCATACCATCTCATTCAACCACTCACTCCACTCTTCTGCCTGAGTTGGGTCAAAGGTCGAATTTACAAATTCTGTGGATTTTGATGGTTCTTGACAAATAGAACATAATGAGATAATAGAGCTTTTAAGGTCAATGGGGCACTTTTAAAGTCACAACTATAGGTGCCAAAGGCCGAATTTGCCAATTCTGTCAATATGGGTGGTTTTTAATAAATATAACAAAATAGGGGGTCTTAAGGTCAATGGGGACCTTCAAGGTCACAACCAGAGGTCGAAGGTCAAATTTGCAAATTCTGTGGATTTGGATGGTTTGTAATGAATAGAACAAAATGAGAAAGGGCTTTTAAGATCGATGGGGACCTTCAAGGTCACAACCATTTGTCAAATGTCGAATATAAGATAGGGTTTTAACTACAGTGGTGACTTTCAAGATTACAAAAAGGGTCCAACGCCGTATTTTTATATTTTTATAGTCATGTTAAATATGAACAAAATAAGACAGTAGCAATATCAAATACCATATTTAGCCATATGGGCTGCTAAAATTTTCTTAAGTAATCATGTTTCTCATCTAAAAACTCTTCGCAGGGATTTATGATTCTCATTTAAGAACTGTTCTCAAGAAATTATCTTCTCAAGGCAACATTTTTCAAAGTCAAGATCTCTTCTCATTTTATATTAAAAAAGACTAGAAGAGAAGCCCGGGTGAGTCAAAACTTATAGGTTTGTATAGACATAAAGTATTTTAATATTGTGTTTATAATGTCGGAAAACACATATATACAAAAATGTATCTCCTTCCAGCTTAAGTTGATATTCTCTTTCCATACTATAAGTGGTTTCACAAAAACTTCAATATATTTTTGTATAAATTACAACTCACATTTACTGTTTTGATTTAAAGCAGGTTTTTATTGCCTTCGTCATTTGCAGTTGGAAATATAACTCGTTTCTATTCATAATGCAAAGTACCTTGATATTTATTGCACAAATCATGTGGATAACCAGTCCATTGTTTTTTTTGATAGAATTTATTTGCTACACTACTACGTAAACAATCGAATCAACTTTGACTTAATAGTTTACCTTGACTTTACTTAGTAAAGAGACATATTTACGTAGGTTTCTAAGAATTTAAACATGTTTATGCTATTTAGTCGCTTAAACTGGACTAACATTTAATCAGTTGCTTATTGGTAGCCTGCACAATTTAAGCTCATCAACATTACTGAATTTTGCATATTATTTAATGTCTTCAGATTAAAATTGTAGTTTTTAATAAAGAAAAGTTTGCTATTTTTCAATAACTACATAGTTTATAGACTTTAGTTTATTCCAATAGAAATTTTAAGTAGTGAAATTCACCCTTGGGAGTTATCCAAAAATGAAATTTATTCTCAAGTGCACACTTCTATTTGGGATTCTATCATATCCACACACTTCTGCTAGCCATAATTCTTTTTACGACGATGATTCTTCCATAGAAGAGGAAGATGACCACACATTGGTTCGTCCTACCGTAAAGCTTATCAATTCTAACGCGGATATACCATGGCAGAATGATTGGGAAATTGTTGATTGGGGAAAAAATCAGACCAATCTGATTTCCAAGCATAAGAATAATTTGATGTTGCACTTGGAATGTACAGCTCCATATAACATTATCTGGATTCCCAGTGAAAATGAACACTTAGAATTAGACGTAAGTCAATAATAATAATTATTAAGTAGTGGAACACTGCTTTATGAAAAAGGTCTGTCCGTCCGTCCGTCTGTTCAATGGTTTACTGACTCAAGTGTATGATATGCGAACGCATCGTTTCCAACACCAAGTCCGTAGGTAGAGAGTAAGCTGACCATTTATTTTTCCCGTTAACCGCGACATTTTTGGCAAAATTTCGATTTTTTTCGATTTTATCTAGTGCTTGTCCATAAGCCCCATGTTAAATACCAAATTTTTGAAAAGCGGGACAATCTTTTTTAGTAAATTCTAATTTTGTCTTGTTAGATAAAAAAAACTCTTAAATTTAATAGAATTTGGTTGGCTTTGGCTTGTTATCTGAATCTCAAATACTCAATTATACAGAAAATTACAGAATGCCAAATTAAAATTGCAATATCATATGGTAAAAATCTATCGATTATTTTTTTTTGTTTTTGATTGAATTTTTTAACTTTACATTAAAAAGTACTTGCTTTAAGTTAACAACTTTAAGATGACTATCAGGGCTGTGCGAAATATATGGTATTTTAAATACGTATTTAAAATCATTTATGCATTTTTGTATTTTACAAATTTAGGCAAAAGAAATGTATTTTGTATTTTGAGATCAAAATACAGAAATGTATTTAAATACATTTGTATTTTCAGCCTCAAAAGCAAAATGTATTTAAAATAATTTTACAAAACACCAAATACATATTGTCAGAAACTGTGAAAATGATAGATTTTAGCGTGGTATTTTAAAAAATATTTAAAATTTCTCAAGTTCCAATTTTTTAAATGAGAATTATTTATCGTTGTTTTTACAGTTCAAAACATTGCACGAAATATAACATGAAATGGACTTAAAAAGTTATTGAGATTATTTAAGTGCTAGCTAATAATAATTTAAGACTGAAAAAAATGTATGTACGCTTTCATAATTAATATTGCAATTATATCTGCATTATACCAGCCAAAAAATTCTTTAATTGCC
>JAQFYJ010000965.1:0-10678 GCA_034694685.1 Isotoma anglicana | reverse complement strand
TTTTTAAAATATTTGATGATTCAGAATTTTTAACATAGTCCACTTTCCATCATAAAAAAATCAGAGATTACCATAGACATATATGTACTAGAACAAATTACATTACATACCCAAAGACCAATCAAACCAAAGAACTTCCTACTATTTGAACGAACTACTTGCTTGGGAAATATTCCATTCCAGTGTATATCAAAGGGAGTATGTAGTATGAGGAGCAATAGCATTTAGTACTGGTGATAGGAGCAAGGAATAGTGGTAATCCAGTGTGGATTAAGAGATCCTTCCTTTGCTCTCTTCTTAGGAAATATCCGCACTTATTTCTTCCTCTATTTACTTTCTCCATGTTTGCTTAGCATTTCTTCATCAACTGTATATAGATAGCAAGGCAATGGTCTTTTCTGAAGACGATCCATCCTCCTGCTTACATTGCTCAGTCTGTCATTATACCATTTTATACATGTACAATCTTTGTCTCTATTTAATAAAAGTTCAGGTCGGGCTGTTTGATCAGTTTAAATGGAAAACAGTTAGATTAACTTATGCAAAGAAAAAGCTTCGTCTGCCTCGACGTCACTTGCTCTTTCAATAAGCCTCAAATTTATTAAATATCAACGTCTCGCCTTATATAAGCTATGAGAGTTGAGTTATGTACCTTTGTCGGACACGTTTGACTGATTTCCCGTCGTCAAAAAACAAACACCACCACCACCAGTGGCTAATGCATTAGAACTTTGTCGTAATGAAGTTCTACATGATTCAATTACAGCTCTTTAGCATATACTTAACATTTCTTGGAAAATTACCAGACTGATTAAATAACGTGAGATCATTATTTCGAAATATTAGTCGGAATTCAGCCTCCGTTTCTCTTCTCATTAATTTTTCATCATTTCGTTTTCATCACTAATTCTCTATACTTATTAATTTTAATGTGTAAACGCGCTTAATTCTGATTGATGTCATCGGCCATCGGTGTTATAAGTAATTTAAACAGTTTTATCAACCCTGTGAGTCAAACAATCAATAGAATAGCTTATATTTTCAAGCATTTACTCTCATTTCAAAAAATATATGTTACTGATTAAAAATCAGCGCATTTTACAGTGAAAATAGAAAGAACCGCCTCGAATTGATTTTGAATGTTTTACAGCAGTAAAATTTATTATCAATTTTCCAAATACTGGGTAATATTTTCACAAACAGAAGCTTAAAAAGTAATATCGAAGACGTCTATACAATTCTGCCAATTATGGGGAAATGCCAAAGCTACGAAACGACTGAAATGATAACCTCCTTAAGGATGCCAACGGTGTCGCATTTAGGGCTGCGTATCAAAATCCTATTGTCACCGAAGTTATATATAGTAATCAGAAATGTAAATAGTTTTACAAGATTATGTAAGTAAAACTAAGTAATCTTTTAAAAAATACTCCTACTCTTATTCCAGGTGTGATAAAGAAACAACAAATTCTTTTAAAAAAACTACGCCGTTGACACTAATTCACACCCACAGTCCTTCAATGCAAAATCCACTCAACACTTCCATTTCTTATCAGATTTTCGAAAATAAAGTGTCAATCTCACTGCCACTCTTTACCTCTCTCCTTGGAATAAAATGAAATATTAACAGCATCAAAATCAATTTCTACCTAAGCAATAAGAAAATCCTTATGGAATATTACAAATAAATTTTTCAAATGTAAACCAATCAAAATATGACATCTTAATCCATTTTTGATGTAACCCATCCAAAAAATCAGGGCATAAAAAATTACTTTAAGCAACTATCAATCCCATCTCATGCATAGATTAATACTATAGAAAGTGAATTTCTATAAATTTTTAAACTGACAGTATCAAGAATAAGTCTTCCGAAGTTAAGATGCATGAACATTGTTACAGGTTTACAATGATTGACATGCCAAATCTCCGATGAATTTTGATTTTAAATAAGATAAAGAAGGGGATGTACTTAAGGGTGAAGGGGATAATATTTTGAGGAAGTGTTAGTTAATCCATTAGAATGATAAGCGTCTTACGTTTAAACTAAATGGATGCTTATAATACATATATAATAAAATTGTTTACACTGAAATGAGCGATATACGGAGGTGCTGTTAACAAGCCAAGTGGTATTTTCTGTTTGTATTCAAAATTATTATTAATATTAAATCAACCCTATTTAAGCGTTAAGTGTAGTCAAAATATTTTACAGGAATCTCCGGAATTTTCATGAAATAGTCCAAGATAAACTTTGAATATTGTATCCACCCAAGCTATAATTAAATTGTTAAATGAATTCCACCGGAAGTAAAATTTGTGAACAGTTTCTGCACTGTCAGTGGTGGTGGTGGGTGGAAGAAAGAGATAATAATGGGATGAAATGGCAGGAAACGGTGTAGGACGTATTAATTATTCACAAAGTAAGTAAGAATAAGAAAGGGAGAAGAGATCTTCCTTGACTTGACTCGTGGTTCTCATATAATAGCATGGAAATACAATACTGAGTGTTTTAGGCCGATCAAAGTCAATAAATTATCCCATTTCTCTTTAAATCCAATCTGTCTCTTATTCCAGATTTACTCCACTTCAAAATCCTCCAGGGGCTTCTTTCTCTCCTTATCCAATATATTTTATCTACAGATTTATTACTCAACACAATTGTAAAACACACATACACTCACACCCACCACCACCTACGCACTTACACATTCAATACCAACCCAACCACAATTCATTCATAAATAAGCGTATTTCTCTTTTCTGCTTACCTGTGAATTACCAGAGTAATTTTTTAAGACAGACGTCAATACGTCCAAAATAACAGATTTTGTTTAAATCACTCGTCCTATTTTTAATCTACAAGGTTAAGTACTTTTCACGAGTTAAATTATCTGCCCATCCTGTTTAAAATGAAAGAAGCCCTTCCAGAAGAATTCTCAGGGTCAATCAAGCTCTTCAAATCAAATCAACATAAATTATAAAGGGAAAAACTTTCTTGCCCCACCTGGATAGCTGCTCATGCTGTTGAAGCAATTGTCAACCCGATCAAATTGATCTTATTTTTCTGCATAATTAAACGTCATCTATTTAATAATTCTCTAAGGGATTTTATTGGACTTTCTTTGACCTTCACGTTATAAGTTTATAAGCATTAGAAAGAACTGCCAAAATTAAATACCAACTTTGCATCCAAGTCCCAAACCTATGTAAACCCCACTTACTTTCCCCAACTTTCTCATTCCTCAAGGTTTGATAAATACAGAGAGAATTTACCTCAAATAAAAGAAAACAATGTCAGTAGAACAGTACAATTCCCCAGTTTTCCCCGACATTGATCTCTCATCTTCGATAGAAGTCACCCTGACATGAATTCACTGTGCCAAAGTGCCAATCCCATCCTCATCGCCACACTTGTCTGTCTCCACCCGTAAGGAAGTACGTAGGTATAGGTGTATAAATGATTGTGTGACGATCTCAACGGAGTTTTTTCAACGGGTGGAACTTCCGTTTTTAAATCCAGTCAAAATGAAAGAAAAACTTGACTCTTTGGTAGAAAATTCATTTTTTTTCTCTCTCTCTCTCTGCCATCACCTAATCGGCCTGTTTCTTCCTTCAAGCAGAAAACTTCAGCTATTGCCACTACCACTTTTTTATTCGAATTTACACTGAAGAGATCAGGGAAAAGTTCGCTATGTATGTTCTTCTTTCTTACACCGTTAGATTCAAAATTGAGCTCCTTGCATTCCTTACCTATATACTCTATTGTCCTCGTTCACTTCAAATATTCCATACTATCTTTTTTACACCAATTTAGAAATCTTGTGTTACTTTCTCCCTAGATAAACTCCCTGGTTTGATGTTTGATTTACACAGAGCCTTTGACACTTTGGCGTGCTGACAGTGACGAGTCCTTCGGCACATAAATAAATAACATTGACTTTATAACCTAGTCACCCTCGCTGAAGTCCAAATTCTATTCTGATTTAAATTAACACTCTGAAAGTAAACTAAACCTTACTTACAAGATTAAAAGGGGGTTTGGGTTTTTTTTAACTTTTAATATTCTCTAGGTCATATCTTTTAAGAGATAGAAATCACTCGTGTGATTTATGTACTCTCCTTTGTGTGCAACTTGAGGATGAAACATGGATGTGAACGTGTGATGGATTTTTCAAAGGCCTTTTCCGCATTATTTTGTATCTTTTTTTTCTTTACTGGTGAGTTGGGAAAAGTCGAAGGAACAATTTCCTGTGGAAGGACGAGTTCCTTTTTCTGTCTTTCATGATTTTTGTCCCGATTTGACTTTCTTTTATTGCACAAGAGTTCTTCTCCACTTCTTATTTCTTCTGTGACTGACTTCATCCTCTATCCCACTCACCCACCACTGCCATAAACTATCAAACATTCCCATCATTTTACGAACAGTAACAGTATTCATCCTTCAAGATCTGTACATATAAGATGGGTTTATTTTTTTAAACATCTTTCTCAACCTCACGTAAATGCATGGACTCTTACTGTTTATGAACGGGCCTATTTGAGAATTCATGATTTTTTCTCACTCGACAATGTAACATTTTCAAAAGGTGAAGTACCTTAGAAGCAGAAGCAGTATAAAATTGGCACCCTATATAGTCTCGTCTTTTTATGTAATTCTTGATTTGACTTGAGAAAGAAGAAATAACCCATGCTGAAGTTCAAGGGATGACAATTTCATGTAGAAATATTCAATTGAGTTCTCACTTGGAAAATATTACGAGGAAAGCCCATTTCTATTCAATAGTGTAAATTCTACCATGCAAAAGTCACCTTTCACCATCGTCATCATCACCCTTACTCCGTATGACTGACTATTACAGCTCCAAAACCACTTATCGTCTTATCTCTTATCATCATCTGAATTCATTCCTTTTACCACCACCTTTCTACCCTATATTCAAACCACGGTTATTTTACCAACCTACCTATCCAGCCACGCATGCATGCAAGCTTTCCTTATATCGTATACGAATCCAACAAGAAAGTTGGATGATTGTGCGTGTGACCGAGTGTGTCATATATATATGAACCAATGGCTTGTATATTGTCGGTGTAGTGTGACCTTACATTGTTTATAAGCAATATCAAAAGCATTCTAGCCTTTGATTTGTTTCTTGTGTACAGTCAACAGTTGCATAGGGTTTGATTTGACTGTATATTTTTTTAAAGATGTACAAGCAAAATAAATGCCCTCTTTACTCTTTAAAAAGTCAATGAAAAGTAGAAACAAAAAACACGTGTAACCTTTAAAATTCTGCAAATGACTCCCTAATTTACAAAGTGGAGATTCTTTTTTCACGTTCATGTCAAAAACTCATGCCCTGACCTCATACATCCTTAATTGGTTTAAAAAGTGACGTTCAGACGACACACACACGTGGCTTAGCCTGAAAACCTATTCAACAAATCCGTTTAAGTATTTGTTTGGATTGAGGCACTCTTTTCAACAACTTTTAAAACCGCTAATGAGAGCCTGTTCAACATTTTTTACTTTGATCTCAAGTGCTTTTAAGCGACTACTTTGCTGCTGTTCTTACACAATACAGATAGACTTATATTAAAGCTCTGTAGAAACATTTTATGCTCATCTCATCCTATAAGCCATAGGAATGATAAGGGTTGACTCTCCGACAGTTAATGGTAATATAGGCAACCCACACATTATTTAAAAAGAGTATAAAATATCCTTCTACTTTTAACAGAATGCTCTTTGATAGAAAAAGGCACTTTGGAAAAACGGTGCTTGCTTTTTTCTGCCAAACTGTATTCTTTTGCTATGGTTTGAAACGTAAATCTCAAGTGTAGGTGCTTATCTACCTTTCTGCCCTTATAAGCAGATGGGACATAGGGCAGGCAATGGGACATAATCGTTTGATAAAATTTAAAGATGCATACTTACCTTAAATTCTGTTTTGTTCGACAATGTCAACTTAAATCAAACCATGCAATAAGTAAGATACATCTATCTACCTTAATTACACAGCCTAACAATTTATAATTCAAATCTACTTTCAGAGTAATTTAAAACCTTTTAATGAACCGTTTACGCTTTTATGCTTTTTCTGCGTTGTTACACACACACACACACACATGCAAAAGGACATCAAGTACTTATCCAGGTTGATTATTTTTATCCTAAATTCACGATGTGTATAATTGTAAATATTTCATAAGAAATTATCGCTTCGGGAAATCCCTAATTCTTTAGCTTTTTTGATTTGTAAAACATGTTTAAGTCTTTTCTGAGAAATGTTGAGATTTCTTTTTGCAGGATAGTTCATTTTTAGTAAAATCATACGAGTGAGTAATTTCAGTTTTTATATTTCTCCGCTTCACTTAAAGTGAATCACTTTAATGAAATATAATATTTAAAACTTTTAATTGCAGTTTCTTAATGGTTGAAGAAATTTGAAACAAGTAATTACTTTTTACGCTTCAGAGGTCAACATTCTGAAGAAGGTTTTCTACTAAGCAATAAGCGAATGAGCCCTTGGAATAGAAAGAGTATTATGCAATGATTGTAGACAAGTCTGTCCTAAGGTTTATTTTTATGCACCCCAGGTCGAAAAATAGCTCTAAACCCTCTCTATAGTACAGCGTATCAAAATTGCTTGGAGTAGTTTTAAAGTAAATGTAAAGTTTGGAGTAAACTGTATTTTTTAAACTTTCATCAATGTTAAAAACGAATAAAAAATGCTTTTAGTTCACAAAACTTACAAAAACTTTCAATTTAAAATATTCCACATCTCTCATCTGAATTTAGAAAATCTCCCTAATTGAAATATGAATAGCTCAAAATGAACTGGTTTTACTCGATAAAATATTTCCAAATCTGTTATTCTATCCTTCCTTTGGATATTTTTATCTTATCACGTACCAAATTTGATAATTCAATTCGTTTCAACACAGCGTAAGGACGCATAAGTTGGGATTTTACCATCGTGTAAAATCGCACATGTTATTTTATCATGATTATGTTATTTTATTCAAAGCTACACGAGTAGATTTAGTTTTCAGTATTTTATTTTTATTTTGTGACAAAAAAATGGGATTGAAGTAAGGGAAGGATGAAGACAGACAATTTCCCTTGAAAGACGTAACAAAGCAAAGTGTTCAAGTGTTCTCAACTCTCGTCTAAGAAAAAAGTGAGACCAGTGCAGGCAGTGGAGCCAGTCTCCCTCTCGTCCTTTCCGTCAGTCACCAGTAGGCAATGTAATGTAAGTGTTGTTATTATTATTCAGCTCATGCCGACCTGACTGGCTCCATTGATAAGAGACGGATTGATAAGTATGAAAAGAGATGCAAATAAATGCCTCGTCCTACACGTTGATACAAGTACAACGTTCCCTTTCTGATATTTTACTATTATTCTATACTGTCCATAAATCACACAAAGAATTTTCAATCGTTTTCATTTATTCAGCTACATGACCTGATGTATAAAACGGTTTCCCTTTAGATGAACCGGACAATGTCTGTTGTTGAATGGAAAGCTAAACTTAGCGACAGGATTTTCTTATTTATGCCTTATGAATAACTCCATGTCAATTTTTGTAACATTAACAAGCCCTTAGGTCCATCCCTATCTTTCCCATGTTAATTACCTGCTCACAGGAAGGATTTTTTGGACCTATCGTGTTGCTATCTAGTGACTACAATATTTTCATACGGAAAAATGCATGAAAGTGAAAACGATTCACATGACTTATGAATCTCCAGTTTCAACAAGCTGCACGAAAAGAAGACATATTTTCAATAGTATATTTCAAAATTTCCAAATAGTTTCCAGCTTAAAAGTTGTCTTTTGTAGCACTTTCTACTTATCGTTAGAAAGTTACCTGGGAATCTTGTAGTTTTGTACACTACACTTTTCTTCCACTCTCTCTCTCTCTCTGGTACGTATTGTATTAGAGGACTCTTTCCGCTGTCCCTAGAAAATAAATAGATAGACAGATTGTGCCCCTACTGAAACCGTCACATCACGCACGGTACGCTACTTTAAAAGCATAACCAACTCAATACATTTCAAATTTATATTCCACGCAGATATTTCAATATAGTCAAATATTAAATTTTATCTTGTCGATAAATTCAAAAGATCACGTAGGACTTGGTCCAATGTCTCCTTCTAGACAAGAATTATTAGTACGCTTTGATTTATTTTGTATTATGTACTTAAGTGTATCTACGACGCTCAATGTTTCCCAAATATGAATAGATGGCAATCGATAGTAAAATATTGAGTGGCAGGCAGCTTAAAATGTCATAGGAAATTTAAAGCGTGACCAGTTGGTACTGAAATACTATGCATTGCATAATATCTTCTTATTTAACAAACAAATTTATCAAATCTAACTACTTTAGTTAGAATGACATTAAAAGAACTCTCAGAATTACTTTTAGTCCCATGGGCATTACAAAACCCGAAACAAGGTTAGGACGTTTGTAAGGAAAATATGTATACCAAATAGAGTATAAAATCTAATGGCTCTAATGTTTGGATTTAACGTTCAAAAAATCTAATGTCCAAAGGTCCAAACGTTAATTTTTAGTCACGAATGAATCAAATATCTGCAAAATCTAAGGACTTCATTCTATTTGTTTTTATATATTACTTTGGCACTAAATACGACATTTAAACAAGGTTTCTACCCTAGACTGAAACTTCTTATCAAACAATTTACACAAATAAATTTCGGTGTATTCAACCACACGTCCCTCCTACGGGTTGGGCAGACAGACAGATTTCTTCGTATAACGAACCTTATCATCATTATACCCACATTCAACATTGCAAAATCTACACTAACGAGTACACGTTCTTAATTCATGTAATACTTACAATACTTACTTATTTCAGTTGTGTAAGTACAATTCCACGAAACGGACTTCAGTGTCTGGATGACTGCATACGATGTCCTTGTAGCTGTAACGTTACGTTAGACTATGGATGTCATATCATGCCGTTGGACAAGCTGAAATGGAACTCTTAATGAATATGACCCAATTTGCAAAGAGATTTAACTTTTTCTCCCGTTTCCAAGCTTCATTTGACACGACTCTGACTTCCTTAATGATCTCTTACACTTTTACCCTTCTCCCTCGAGAGATTTCCACCACCAAAAACTAAGCCAAAAACAGTCAGCTAGTTAAGTTTATGCAACATACTAATATGATGGTAGACAGGTGTTACAAGGCTAAATGTATCTAGAGGTGTTTCTAACTTATAAACCATCTGCTGCATTTCTTCATCTAGGGAATTAATAAATAATTTTTGTATTTTTAACCCCCTCCCTCTACCTTCTTGCCTAATGATCCCATCCAACCCTGGTTTGTGCCTATATTTCGTAATTAAAGACTTTTTAAATTTGAATATTCCCGCGTCATCTTCATAGCATCTCTTATTAGCTTAAATGTCTTTGTTAAACGTTAATCTAGGCATTCTTGACTTATCGTTATAGCCAGAAATCTAACTTTTTATACATTTCTTCCACTAAACAAACCAAGCGAGTCTTGAGTCTTTCCCTGATGTGAATATTTATGTATGTATGCTGAAACGTTTCTTATGGTGGTCATATTGAACCATATTATACGATCTCTGCTTACCATTTCAGAAGAATTTTAGCATAAGTATCACCGAAGGAGAAACAGTAACTCATTGTCAGTAAGTTAAAAAAGAAGTAGGTGAGTTTGTTATTCAAATTTTAAAAGTGATGGTGGTGAAGGACGGAAGTGGGTTAAGAAACAGTGCTCACCTTTCTACACTTTCTCCTTTCTAAAACAATATGAATATGGATGCTTTTCACTTCATCAAGTTTATTCTTCAAGGCCTCGCCCTAACTTTTTTCTTAAGTCTCAAGAAATATGCACACAAGTTAAGTGTAAGAATTTAGTTTTAAAATTATTTTATAACAACTAACGCAGTATCATTTTAATTTTTTTTTACCTAATGCGATTTTTTTCGTTTAAAATCCAAAGACTATTCGAATACCTTGAATTTCAAGTTTCCCAATGAACGGAAATGGAGAAAGACATTTAAATTGACTTTCGTACTCACGACTTGTTTTAAAAGCGTACTTTATAGTTTTCTGCAAACTCTTCACCTTCGTTCTATCTAATCTCTTCAAATGATTTATACCTAAGAATGGAACTAAACCAACTGTATGATTTATGAACGGTGCTTTTAAGTGTGCCAAAACACTCTATGAGTTAACATACACAGAGCGTCACACATAACTATATTTGGGGATAGGAATTATAGGAAAGAGGACGGGGATAATGAAGTATGAATGAAATGTCGCTTGCCTGGAACAACCCAAGTAGGTTGGCTTCCTTAATAAAAGTTGAAACAGAAACGTTCATTTTGAGATAATTCATGTCCTACTGATGATACGATGATGGCGCAATGGACCCATTTAATTATTCTGTAAGGTACTCTCCTCATATTTATTTATCACTTCTCAAACACAGTTGAACAACTAAAGATAACGAGGTCTCCTCCTTTCAAAAATTAACTACTTATCATCATCATCACTTCCTAAGGTATTACCTACTTCTTGGCCAATATTTTATTTTATACCATCTGTGCAAAAAAGTTCGCAGAAACTTACTTTAAGTACTTACGAGACGACTATCA
>JAQFYJ010000964.1:0-10678 GCA_034694685.1 Isotoma anglicana | reverse complement strand
AAAGCGCTCCAGGAGTTGAAGTTTCGACGCTGTAGAAATCATTGGTGAAAGTTCGAGCTGAAAAGTGAAAGCATACAGCGTGGAGTTGCGGGACTCAGGGTTTTTATATAGTAAAAAATACTCAAATTATATAAAATCCATTCTGCTCCAAGAGTAGTGTGTAGTGGGTTTAGGATACATTTTAATTGGATGAATAATTAATCAGTTGTAAATTAAGTCTTTAACTGCAACGATGAATTCTATAAAAATATCTGAAGAAAGCCATCAAAGTAAAATTAAAAGCGTACCGTCACAAGAGAATCATATGATTTTTGGCAACGATGTGGTAATTCATAATAACTTAAATTAACTTAAATCAAACTCTATTAATATTTTAAAAAACACATTTGTAATTTTAAATGTAACCATTTTGCATAGGTTGTACAAACTATATTCAGCCATCTAAATGTTCAAGAGATCAAGGCTTTACGCCTGGTTGATAAGTTATGGGCAAGTGAAGGGTTCCAAGCTCTGAAGAAAATATCAACTATTAGACTGAAGTCAGAAGTACAAAACAAATTTCTCGCATCGATGGATAACATAAATTGTTTGAAGTTTAAAGGATTTTCTTTCGAATTATTTCTTTCGGCAGATGTAGAATGGATTGACTCTGCGATTATGAGTTATATTAATAAAGTTAGTCCGCAAGAACTAACCCTAGAAGTTTTGATGACTTCACACATATCGTTTAACAAATTTCTCAACTTCTTATCATACCATTCGCAAAGTATTAAGGAGTTGAACTTCCGTGCTCATTGGTTTCCCTTGAATGTAATTCCCATAACGGATCATCCTGTTAAATTTGAACCTGTTCCGGAAACAGTGTCAGTGGCTAAGTTTCCAAAACTAAAAAGTATGGACGTGTTAAGGAAGTTTCCAACGAGGGAAGCCCGTGAGAATCATGTTGATTCTTCAGAAGAATTATCTATCTGGCCAGTATGGATCGACATAGTTAAAAAATCCCCTAAACTGAAATACCTTTCAATCAAAAATTTACCTAATGACTGGTGGATGGATGTCACAAGAGGGAAAAGTCTTGAAAACTTGGAATCTTTGTGCTTACAGTCAATAAATCCTGAAGTAGGAAATGCTGTTGTCGAAATTCGAAATTTGAATTTAAAAGAACTTGAATTGAAGTTTGACCCTGGAATTGTTGATTTGGTTCTTTCTCGAGTGGCTCATTCTTTAGAAGTTTTAAGATTCATCACTCCCAATGAATCAGCCCTTTCTCCAGTAACCTTTCCCTACATGCCGAAGTTGAAGTTGTTAAACTCGGGGAATTCTAAGTTGTCATTTCCTTTATTGCTTCATTCCAATTTACCTGCATTGGAAGAGCTTCAACTAACTTATTGGGATTCGGTGTGGACATTTGAACAGTTACCTGCTGATAATTACTATTTGAATACTGATAATCCTCATCGCGGAGTTAAGAAATTAGTTATCAGATTTCCCTCATCGTCAGATGTACGAGGAACATATTTACTCATGCAAAACTTCCCTGATTTCTGTAATCGAATTGCTACAAAGTTCCCTGCTCTTGATACAATTCATTTAACAAACTATTGGATGAAATCAATCTCACAAAAAGAGTCTCAGACATGCATATGCAAAATTTCTACAATTTGTCGTAGCAATCTTTGTCATATGATTAAAGAGCTTGTTATCTCAAGTTACGCTAAGGATTGCTTGCAAGATTGTTCTGCTAACGGAATGATTGCAAACTACACGGGATGTGAAAGTGAGATAAATCGAATCAAGTTATTGTCAGCTTGAAATTAAATTGTAATTAAATTAAATGTTTTTTGTAATTAGGTATAGAAATACTGGATTTAAATCCTGCAGGGTGGTTAAAATTGTGGAATGGTAACCCTACGAGTCATGTAACGTTTAACATTTTCCAACTCAACTGCAACCCTATCCATAACCTTCGTGTCGCAAAGTTCTTATGGGTAAGATTCTCATTTTTAATTTATGGATTTGTAGTTTTAATTATTTGTAATGTATTATTGTTGGTAATAAATCTAAATATATTTAAATTTACAGATGCAGGAACTTAAGCTTAATGAGTTAGTCAGAAAATTTCCAAACTTGGAGCAATTGGAAGTTGTTGGAGACAAATGCATTGATAGAATGGACCGCCGTAACATGAAGTGTACAAAACCTGATTTGAAATTCATACAGCATCCTTGCAAATGTCCAAAAGAAGATGCCTGGTGTATGTCATGTCCCGATTGTCACGACATATTCCAAAAATTATTTAAGGAAGACAAGGCAAATGGAGATACATGGTTCATGTCAGATCCTAAAAGTCACGAGATTTTTGAAAAGCTGTTCTAATTCCAGTTGGATAAGATATATTCTAATGTGGAATTGTTAAACCTAACTGTGTCAAATCTTTTATTTAATAATTTTGCTGTCGTTGTTGCATTTTTATTTAATATTTACCATCATTTTAGATGTACTTAATGAATGGTGCTGAAAAAAACGTTTTAAAGGCTGCTATGTTATCTAGTGATAAATATATGTGATATCAAAAATATTCAGATACCCTAGCACTTATGGCATGACAAAAGCACTAGACTTAATATGTTGCGGTAACTTATTTCAAAACTGTACAAAAACTTATTATGAGTAAGAGCTTTTTGAGTTTATTAAATTATTATTTTATTAAACAGAAATATTAATTGAATTTTACGAATTTGCAAATACTATTATGTAATTGTAATAAATGTATTCAATATTTATTTATTACACAGCATAGGCTGATGCGTCTTTTTCCAATTCTTTCAAGATGACGTTCCAAAAACTTTGATACAGCTAAAATAGGTGTAGGAAGTATTAAATTGAAACGCTACAATACTACTTGGAATCTGTAACTCATTTATGTTTTCAAACAGTATCCACGTCAAAGTCAGCATCAGCACACTCCGAAAGAGCCAGACCTCCCATTAGACTCTCTGCGTAAGCGTATGCCGATAAATCTTCTTCTGATTCCAAAGGTTCTGATTCTACAGTTGAATTTACTGCATTTCTACCTGACGCAATATGAGGGTCAGAACATACATCTATATTCCGAGTACTAGTTTCCGGATACCCAGTAAATTTATGGCCGACCATTTCAGCCCATCCTAAAGGGTATATATCATAACTTGATGCGGCAACCCACTGATAACTCTTCCTAAGATGCTTTGAACGGCCGTCAAAATGAAGCTTGAGAAGATGTCCTGCTATTTTAACAATCGTTGCCGGACAAACTATATGATGTACTACCAAATCAACTGCTTCAAGTTTCATTCCTTCTTTAAAAGAATGAGGCGTTGTCCGTGATATTTGAGTATGCTGTATCAAATAACTAACCTTAAGCCGACAAGTATTTTACATTGCAATAGAGGGGCGTGTTTTTGAATATAACTTACCAAAGGAAATTGAGTAAAATTCAAAGGTTCATATCTCGTCTGCGTCCTCCAATCCCAGTTTGGGTCACGTTCTTCCCCACCCGAATGTGAAAGACGTATTCCATTGTCTTGACAAAAACCACATTGAAGTACATATGGCGAAGAGATGTGAAAGCATATCTTGAAACTTTCGCAGTGTCTCTTAGCTTTCACTTCAGCTAGGAAGTAGCCAAACTTTAAAACTTTTGAAACAAAAGCAAAGCTTATCTCGGAAGGCCACTGGGGATTCCGGATCTCTAAAGCCATTCCTTCTTTGATTATATAATTTTCTTCTTGAATATAAAAGTCTTCAGCTGATATAATCTGACTTGTTGGTTGCTGTTCATTTTCAGCGATATAATATAAGTCATGTCCAATAGATTTACTCCAGCCGAGGGGATGAACGTATTCTGATTTCACGTTTAAGATATGACCTGCAGATTATTACAGATCCTTTTTGACATCCAATTGAACATCTGAGACAGTTTTAAAAGCTTACCTAAATCATGTTCTACATCTTTTTTGGGTAGCTCATAAGCGACTCTAATTCGGTCACCTATAATAGCTGTAACCTTTGCAATTTGATTTCTATGAAGAGCATTCACATCAATCACTTCTAATTTTGTTCCCAGCTTGTATCTGTGCATGTGGTAAAGAGATATTAGAATGAGTTAACCTTGTACAAACATAACTAAAGTGCTTATGGTTTTTTAATTTGTGTAAATGGGAGCATACATTTGATGAGATGCAATCTTTTCCGAAACGAATTTGGCATGTTTTTTTTGCAAGGTGAAAAGACAGTTTCCAAATTTCGCTAAAGTATCTCTTGCTTTTTGAATAAAATTGGGATGCAGCTTTGCAACATCTGTCAGAAATCAAACAAAATATATTTAGTCACCTCATATGTGTTCCAGTGCATTGCAACTTTGCAACACCTTATATACATTTATTTTGTGATGACTTTAGACTTTCACTTCGAACTTTCTCCCATATTTTGCAAACTTCAAATTAACCTTAAATTTCAAAACCGTAAGATTTTGAAACGGTGTAAAACCAAAATTGTTTATGAAATAGTTATGCATAAAAAAAAATATCAGTACCCAGAGAATGAAATGAAATAGAAATGTAGAAAGTTAGAAATTTTATAAATCAAAATTGAGTTTTTTTTAATTTACACTAATTTTTCAGAATTTTTCCTTTTAAGATAAAAGCACACACAAAATTAGACATTTGAAATTCAAAATTTTGAAAGAGCCTTTAGAGTTTGAAATTAGTATGGCTTTATATTGGAGAAAGTGAAAGGAGAAAGTATAAAGTCACACAGTGACAGCAGATCTCCTTTTTAGCACCTAAAGCTGGGTAAAGAGTTTGTCCTGTCATTTCTGCAAAACCAAGTGGTTGTGGTATTTTGCTACAAAATGGTATCCAAGCCGATTGAGTAGGCTCTTTATCAAACCTTTCATATTGGACCAACGCTCTGTAACCTAAATTAGTATTAGAGTCATTTAAAAAAGTAAAAATTTAAACAAATTAGGACATAGGAAATTAGAAATGTATAAAAGAACCTGAATATCGAATAATTTTTGCAATCCAATATACCGACTGATTCTTTAGTTTTACATATGGATTAGGTACTTCAATAACTAGAGAAGGCGTAGCAAATTCCTTCCATATATCTGCGAAGGGTGCCTTTAAAACAAAAATGAAACACTTGGATTAGTAAAGCTATGTATCAAAATTTAATTATCTTCTATGCAAATGTAAATATTATGTAAAATGATTTTATGATCGTACATGCTTGAAAAGGTTCACGGGGGCAATGCAATCCTTATTGGAAGGATCTTCAAGAAATATATCCCAATACTCAGGCCAAGCCACGTTATCTGATACCCATGAAATTGGTATTCGGGGGAAATTTTCTAAATTGTTTCCTATAACTTCATGGCTCCATTTACCGCTTGAGTTTGAGGAAACAAGACGTATAGAAACCCACTTAAACGATTCTACATCGGTGCAATCACTACTAACAGACTTACATTCATCAACTTCTTGTCTGATTTTTCTTGGAGTTTTTTGAACATTCGAAATCCCAACATTCTTGTAGTCATGCTCTTCACTATGATTTATCTGACATTTCTCCGTTGGTTTTCGTTTAGGTTTAAGCGTCAATGATTTCTTCTGAATGCTTGACCTTGACTTAGGTTTATTTAGTTTATTTGAAGTTTCCTCATCGCTTTCACTACTGTATGAGATGGATGGAAGATCTGATCCCGTAATGTTTGAACACCCTGTGCCAGAGGATGGCGTATCCGTAAAAAGGTCAGCGGTACAAGAACTTCTGTCACTTTGTTTTAAAATTTGGCTTTGAAGATTGTCTTTCATCATCTGGTTAGGGTGTTGACGCATTTTTCCGTAGACTTTTTCCAAACACTTCAAGCTCTTAAAGGAAATTAGTAATATTTAGCTCATTACAAATATATATGGAATTATTTAGGTACTTAATTACTGTGGTGTGTATATCGTTCATGCTGTGAAACGCTCTAGTTAATAATGATTATAATAAATCATTAGGTTTCATCATTTGAAAATTTACATCAGAAACAAAAACATAAATTTTTAAAGACTTACCTTTCCGATGCTGTGATGTCGCCGCATATTCTTTAACAATTGTAGGGACCGTTTACAGGAATTTTTACATATATGGGGAAGGGTACTGCAGTCTCCGTCACCAGTAAAATCTACTAGCCTGGGTCCGCGTGGTCGACCTACCTTCAACTTTAATAGTCTACTTTTTCTTAATTTCAACCCAACCAAAGATTTAGATCGAAAACTATCATCGGAAGATTTTTTCTTATATTGGGATAATGTTATCGTATTAGACGTTTCCGCTTTAATGTCCCTTCCTTTCACGGCTGAACTAGCCATTGAATCACTCATTTTATTCAGATCAGCTTATCTAATAAGAGCTTTTCAAATGCAAATAAATCTGATTAAACTTTCGTGACTATGAAATGGGTCCTATACATGAACGGAAATAACGGAATGATTCTTTTACATTAATCACGATTCAATATCATTATTATTGAATTAGGATATTAGGAATCACAAGTTCCATTTATTGAAAAGTAAGAAAATACTACATGTTTTCATTTTTCAGTTGGGCAACCTGCCAATATTCTACAGTTGATTTGTAATGTGGATATGAGCCTGATAATTAGACTGATTGGCAATAGTAGAATGTATAGATTAATATTATTATAAAGAGTATAAAACTTATTTAAACTTGCCCTGATGAAACTGACAAGACAAGTCGATCAAAGTTCGCAAGCATTTTTTCACTAAAATATAGAAATAACCCAAAACTTTAAAAACAGTTTTGTTTAACTTTTTTGGCCATTTAATTTGATTTCATATTGTGCTTAAAACTTAAATTAATTGCACAAAGCTACATTAGTATCTTCATATTTGTTATAAATATTATTACATGAAATGCAAAATTACATTAGATACAGATGTATATAAAAGGAATATGCAAAAGGCAGATTTTATTTTTTTAAACCTATGATCTAGAAAATATAAATGCCTGCAACAATCTGTAAATACCGAGTCAATCTACAATTAATTAATTTAATAGTCAAGAATTATAAAAGCATTTTACAGTTGTACCGACCAGCACCACAAAAACAAAGGCTTGGTCAAATTCAAAAAAACAAATTCTAATTAATAAGTCATTAAGCTAATACCTTCTCGCAGGTAATAATGAAAAAAATCGTAGTCATTCTCTAGGACACAAGCTTTCAAACAACGGTAAGTACGCACATCCAGTTCCCGTCAATTATTGGTAAAGTTCATCGAAGGAGCCCCACCAGTCTGCTGATTAACAAGGAGGACTTTGGTCATTTGACTAAGTTGACCCTGTGGTTGTTGAACAGACTGGGCCATGCCGGAGGACGGGGAATTGGTAATGAGCCTGACTGCCTGAGCTTGTTGCTGTAATTGTGCATCCAACCCATACTTATATTATATTTAACACGTGATTTATCAAAATAAAAAACCTACCATACAGTTCTATTGTCACAATTTTACTATCACCTTAATTTAAAACGGATAATCACTAATTACCTGAGAAGGATTAGATAACATAACAAATTTCTGTCCTGCACCAG
This sequence comes from Isotoma anglicana, assembly GCA_034694685.1. Classification (NCBI taxonomy): domain Eukaryota; kingdom Metazoa; phylum Arthropoda; class Collembola; order Entomobryomorpha; family Isotomidae; genus Isotoma; species Isotoma anglicana. Next base: position 3,039 of record JAQFYJ010000964.1, on the reverse strand, counting down.
GCGTTGTAGGAGTAGTAGGGGTTGTAGGTCTAGCAATGCCTGACTGACCTTGTGGCCTATTAATCGAAGATGCAGAACTTCCACCTTGGCCTCCAGGTGGACGAGGTGTTGTAGGTGTAATATTTGTCGTACCTACAGCCTTCTGGTCCTGATTTCTTGAATTTGTCACGTTTAGATGAAGAGACTGAGCTAAATAGCCAAATTCCGCTTTGTAGTCCTCTATTAAATCAGGTGGCGGTCGGCTTGCCTTTAGAACAGGAGCGACACTTTTCTATATAGAAAAAACATTAGTCCCGATTAGATATTTTTCTTATTTGACGTTTACCTTCTACTTCAAACAAGCCACCAGAATAGCTAGCACTTCAAATAGTTGAAGATTTCACCTACCCCAATCAATGCTTTAATTTTCAGACATGAAGTCTTATCCGCCTGGATATTACCTACACCTTCTATACACAACTCCAAACGACTTCCGATTTCTTTAAGCTTTGGAATGATAAATGCTTTTATAACTTCATTTCCGAGTTCGGCCAACCCAGCAAGAGATCCATATACAGAAGAGAGAGGTGACTTATCGTTGGACAATGCATTACAGAACAGCCGTGTTATTCTTGTTTGAACGTTGTTTGTAGAAGTTGTATAGGTTTTACACACTTGAGCCATTAAGCGGGCAGCAAAATCTCTTAACGCCCAATGGTTATCGTGCTCTGGACGGCCGCAAAGTTGTTTGCTGACGATACAGGTGGCAACGCTTGGAATGATTTCATGAAGCTAAAATTAAATAACATTAATTAATTTATTTATTTATTTCATATTGGATGCATTAAATTATTTCGTAAACAAGTTTTAACTTCACACTTACATATTTCTCTAAGTACAATGTCTGATTATCCAAAAGAGCACGAACCATTCTCATAAGGTATATCAGTAAGGCCAAATTACATTGTACAACGTTAACACGCACACCTTCTGCAATGAAAGTACAAAGCCTTGGCAGCATTTCGTAGAGACCAGGGTCGTTTGTCAAACTCAGTAGCGCTTCCTACAATACAACAACCGAATTTCACGTTATAACTAAAATTTTGAAAAAACATGAAAAAATTTATTATGATATGATGTTATGCCAAACAAACTAGGTAAATATAAAACAATTAAAATTGTCCCTGTCATTACCGTTCGCCTTGTTTCATCTGATCCAACACAGGCTTCTGTTATTTCTTTATAGTATAACTGTTGTTCCACGCTCAACTCGTGCGTAGCTAATTGTTTAATGAAAACTTGCTCACTACTTCTGAACTTAATTGGCTTTCCAACAACAGGTGCAAAGGTTCCAGATCCGTTTGCACGAACTCCTTTACTCAATTTACTGGCAGGATCAACACTATCGTTTCTTTGCAAATCTTTGGACTGAGGTGGAGGATTCTCGGGGATAGCTGGCTGAACTCCTTCAATAGCCAACCAATGAGATCTTAACGATACATCAATAGGTACTTTAGGCATTGCAGTTCCCACAACTTCTTGAATATCTGCTTCCTTTTCCTCGACAAAATGAAGTTCCCGACCCCCTCCAGTTGCAAATCGGAACGGCATGGAGTCTTGTGCTTGAAGTCCATACAGTGGCTATAACATCAATGTTTGAATCTCAGTCATCTTAAAAATTACACTTAAAATGCAATACATTGTTTTGAATATAAAATGTAAAAAATAAGCCAAAATTTACTTCGATATTTTTTATCTTTAAGGAGTGGTCAATATCCTGTGTTGTGAGTTTAACTCTTCTAGCTTGTTCCATAAACTTTGTAGCGTCTTGCACAATTAATTTAAGTCTATATGAAACATCTTCTGCAAGTTCTTTAGCTGCTTCGTCTTCCAAATTTCCAACCCCAATAGATTCAGCCATCGCTTTTATAGAATCCACGTATAACATTGCACCACCAATTCCTCCACTATTTCCAGAACCGCTGCTACTCGAGGGTGTTTCTTTGTCTCCCATTTTTATTTGCTGCATTTTAAAATAATATTCGAGTCTATTTGATGAAATTAATTTTTTTAGCGAAGTAGAGTAACTTAATATATTTTGAAATACATAAAAAATGAACCGAACTTATGTTACTTGTCAAATGCAAAACGACTGGAATAAGGAGAATCAGCACTGAACACTGAAAGATAGGTTTGTGTCCAACCGAGATACGAATGATGAATGAAGTCGCTGTGACTAGTGCTTGATCTTAACGGTTAAAATCAAGTCAATTATAGTTGCGTGGTTGCGTCCTTTTAAATGTGAAATGCAGAAGTCGTGTAGTGTGTTGTCAAAAATTCACATCGTCTTCATCCATCCCATTCAACATGGCATTTTGGGTGAACACAATTATCATCACTTATTAAGAGGTTGCTAGTTGTTGCTTTGTAAAAGTTGAATTGTTACAGCCCCGTGACGGTGACACCTGAATATGTGATTGGATTGATATCTGAAAGTAAGTAAACAACATCAATTAATGTTTGCTTCATACGTCATATTATGTGTCATGTCACATGTATGACAATGTATGTACTGCATACAATTGACAATACAAAATTAAGAATACAAAATACGTTAAGCCAAATATAGAATTTCAAAACATTTCACATTTCACATTTCACATTTCGCGAGTGTAGTCCGCACTTCAAGTTCAGGATTTGTGGCAAAGTCTCTTCCCTGAAGAGTGAATGGGACTACACAATACACACTACAATTCAATTCATAATTTTGTGTTTTGCAAATTTTGCATTTATTTCAAATTCAAAATTTGCACACGTCCAACTGTCCAATAAATTCACTAAACACTAAATAAGGTAGTAAAAAATACTAATTTAACTTACGATTTTTTAAACGCTTGTAATAAGTCCACAAAGCAATTATCGATTAATCCATAATCACAATTTTGAATTTAAATTTTATTAATTTTCATTTTTTTAAACTCATGAGAGCACAGAGACCTTAAAAATTAAAATTCTCAAATGCTTTTCAAGGAACCGCAATTTTTATGCCTCCCTGGCATT
>JAQFYJ010000963.1:0-10680 GCA_034694685.1 Isotoma anglicana | reverse complement strand
AAAATACAAGTAGTTTTCTACACAATTCACTTTTATGACTATAAACAAACACCCCTAATTATCTATTTAGTTTAAGGTTAATGCTTACTAATAATAAGTAATACTGAGAATAAAAATAATTGTATTATGTTATATAACAACAGAGTTTTAACAATAGAAGAATTGATTAATTTATTATGTCCAAAACAATTGAGGCAAATTGACACATTCTTCTCAAATCTTGTCCAATAACAAAACATACAGCTCAAAAGTCCTTCTTTACTTTCCTTCCATACGTAAAGAATTTGACGACAACCAAACCACTTGTTCACAACGATAATTGTTCCTTATTTCTTAACTAATGGATTTTCTTAACTTTTTGTCCATGAAAGAGAGAAATGCTAATGTGCTCGTTGTCTTATGGAATGAGACAATGTGGTACAATAATAGAGTAGTAAAAAGTAATAATCAAAAGTGGAATAATAGTTTTTTGATGAGACTTGTTGGTCTTGCACAAGTTCCCAATGAACTGTGTGAGTTGATGTCCATTAGATTGAATGTATAAAGGACTTCTTCCTTCAGATCGTCATCATCGTCAAACTTAACATTACATTAGATTACAGTTTAGTTAGGTTGATCTTTTAGCCGGCTTTGTATTCATCCCATTGTACAAAACACTATCATCATCAGAATCAACGTGTAAAATTCGTACCATATACTTAAGTTAGTTAGCGCTTAGTTAAGTGAAGAAAAGTCAACCCAGCCCATGTAAATTCATATCATACACTTTGTAAAATCTTACTTATTGGGCAGGCAACCAAGCACACACACATTGAATAAGATTGAGACAGACTCTTATGGATAGAAAATATTATACACACAATGGAAAAGCACAGGTAGGTGATGTGTCCTAAGGCCAAAGGAATTACCTTAGGATGACCGTCTCATATCATCGTAGTAAAAGTAAAATCGTAAAGTTACTCTTTACTCTTTACTATTCATCTCTTCATACTAATAATCATACAAGTTGTAATAGTAATACAACAACAATAATGCTCATCCTAATATCCATGCAATTATTAAAAAACTAAAGTGTTGTACTTAAAAAGATGCGTGGACCGCTGGCCAGAGTAGATAAAATGCGAATAGTTGGATTGTGTGGAAAAATGTGCAATTAGTCTTTTTAAGGAAATCTGAGAAAAAAGTAAAATAACTGACTAGGACAGAGGTGAGGTTTAGCATTTGATAATTATATGGATTTGTTTGCGGTTGCGAATGTGTTAACGCAATAAAGCTTAAGCTTGTGGCAACAAACAACGATTATTGATTTATTCATTTGATTTGTATAATTTCTCCAGATTTTCACTGAAATCATTTCATACCATAATTGTTAAGATCGTAGGGTGTTGCGAGAAGTGTAGGGTGAAAGAGGTTTTTATATAATTTCTTGAAATTTTTGAGCAAAAAAGTATAAGAATTTATACGAGTTGATTTTGATTGTGAGAAGCATTATTGCAAGTGGGGCCAATTAGTTGATGTATTGAACTTGACTTGCCATCTCCATCAAGTGAACCCACCTACGCAATTTTCCAAAAATTCATTCAACCAGTTACTTCTATCATATTGACCAGATAGGGTTTCATATCATTATCCTATATCCATACGAAGACAAAACAAGGTGATTTTTGCACACAGGTGAATCCATTCAGTCAAGTCAGATCAAAAAGAGTCTCACAGCTTTTAAAGGACGTTCAGCAGTCAATCTTCAACCGTATAAATGCTAAAAAGCTTAAAAAATTATCCCATCTTCATATATTTATTTCTACCAGTTCGTTTGGACAGAAGGACCATTTCTTTTTATATGGTTGTGGGCTCACAAAATGTGCACAACTATCACAACCACCGAACATCTCTAATGATGATGAACCCATCTTACTTATACAATATATTTGTATATTGCTGCTATATGGTGTAAAAATTAAAACTTTGCTAAAAAGATTCCAGTCAGTGATGGTCTGTCTTACACATTATTCGCTACGGTATTTAAACCTGGTTTGGTCGGTGTGACTTTGATAGACCATCAGTCACTCTTGAACTCCTAGCTTATCCTTATTTATTATCTGGATAGTTTACATTCCAAAGCATTCTTTCACTTAAATTAACTAGAGTGTTGTTACTGGTCAAAGAGTGTCCGACTATAGACAAAGTACAACGGAGAAGATGAAAAGTAAGCAATTGAAAAGTGTATCTTTGTTGGCTAAGTAAATTAGGAAATAATGAGAAGAGGTCGGCGGTGGGATGGATTGGTAAGGGAGGGCCTTTGCAAAAATAGTCTTGTCGAAGGAAACGGTTCTAATTAAATCAAGCCAAATCGAAGGCCAAGTGTGAGAAATTATGAGCATTTTTATTGTTGCATCACAGAATTCCCACCTCCTGTGGCCAAATTCGGCGTAATTATTATTCAACTGCATAATGAATGAAATGTAAAACAAAACCACGCCACACGGATGCATCGTATCACATCACAATAATAATCTTAAATCAGTGTATAAATAAATTCATAAATGCATTGTTATTATTATTTGCAACATCTCAAGTCAAGTCAGTCGGCTCCCAATAAGAGTCCAAAGAAAGAGGAGAGTGAAACAGACAGAAAAGACAGGATGAAAAAAATTACTGAATGACTGATGGCATATGAGGGGTATAACTTTTTAATAATAATAACACAAAACTAATTTTGATCATCGATGATGATGTTGATGGAGGGGGGATGGATACACCTTGGATTCAATGAAATGAACGTGTCTGTAGATGAAATCCTGTAATCATAATCACTCACTCTGGCTAAAATTATTATTATGACATCATCTCCTCTACTAGTGAATAAATATAGGTAGACGGTGACAGGAGAACCAACGCCAAAAATCAGCCTACTTATTAAACTCAATCGTTTGCCTCTTTTGTTTATGATTATGACTTTGCATGCTTTCTATTATGTGGACTTTAAAACTTTATACGTTTCGATAAATGTAAATAAAAAGTCTCAACTTACCTCCTGTACTATTACAATATTTATAGCTAATATAAATAGCTAGGAATAAAGGCTGCGAGTCGTAAGTCTCGTACACAAAGTATTACATTAAATATAGCAAGTATGTATTTAAACTAAAGGAATCCATTGATGATGAATTGTTTAAGAAGTGAAACAGTTCAACGGCTTTTATCCTTCGCGAATCGACCCGATGTCAATTACGCCCACTATCAGTCTTTTAGGGTTTTTTATTAGACAGGTTTCAGAAGCTGATCATTACCGTCCGTAAATGCCAACAGCAATATTCAAGAGAAACAGAGTTATCTCAGGGCTCGTTTAAACAAGGGTATCTTACAGCTACTCAAATTACCTAATAATAAAATAAAACCTTCAAAAAATCTTGAAAGTTACTTCGTCTATAAAAGTAGATTGATTTAATTAGATTTTTTAATGGAATGCTTAAATTTGATCTGCATTTTCCTTGTTTCAACCCCTTTCACAATACTTTTAATTACAGAAATGGTATCAAATGCAAGAAAGTATTTTTTTGATTCCTCTAAATTTTACCCTTGTAACAGGTAAGGTGTTGTCATGCCCGTAAGAAGGCACAACTGAGGCCTGAAAATAACGAATTATATAAGCTAAAATACTACTAAACGTAAGATAAGAGACTTGTTGACTTAACAATCCCAATAAATCTAAACCCAATGACACATTCGTCTTTCAGAGACAAAATGATGCACAAGCGTTTAATTGGTTAATTGGAAATTCAATTGTATTATGTGACAAGAACAGTTGTTACGTGACAGTCATTACATAATTCTTAGGTATCAAGTCTGAATGTAAAAAATGGATCTAGAGAAATACCTCGATTCAAATTTAACTAAAAGACGAAGGTAGATTTGCATCTGAATTATTTGTACTATACTGTGTGTATGCATACAACACAACATGATTTGCTTCCTAAAGTTCCTCGTAACAAGGAAACTTGATCCCACACCATCGACCATGCTAACATTATTATTATTATTATGATTATGATTTTAATAACACGAACACAAGTAACCCGATAAGTCAATACATTTCTTTGTAAAGTAATTGCTGCATAAAATAATAATAAGTAAATGATACTACAAGTTGGAGACTATCCTAGGTGGATTATAATTTTGTGGGATTTGCACGAGGATTTACTTTTTATGGAGATGTGGGTAGATGAAATGTGTGAAAAATAACTCTACTACCTCCACAAAATACTTACAGAAGGTACTCTCAGGGTGTTTAATTAATACGACTTATTCAGCTAACTCTAACCACCTGAACCAAACCATCAAAAGATCACATGAGCAGGCAAACCCTCTTTTGGACTTGCACTTATGGATGGATAATACACACGTAGAATTGAATGTTGTAAACCTCATTTGTTGTTATTCCCTTATGATATTATGATGGGTGACATGAAGAATTTCTAATGAGTCTCTCATTTCCAATTAAACCCATGTGAAGAGAAATTATTACCAAAGATTTTGATACTTTAATTACTAGTCGGGCTACCCTATTAGTTTATAATGTGGTTTCGATTGCGATTAATGACATTACCATTTATCTATAATAAGTCAGAGTCAGAGATAACATTACTACCTAGAAACATCGTATGTAAAATATCTTTTTTATCCTTATGTGTGTGTAGAGAGATTCCATTCCCATTTCAGAAGCACATTTGGACATCTCAAATCTCAATTAATTTTAAAACTCAACAGTTCAAAAAAAGTGTGACATTCATGATTCATGTTCCTTGTGTACTCTCCAGTTAAAATGTTAAAACCTTTGCATCTGCCCTGTTCCATGTACCATCCACTACTAAGCTAGTCGTTTCCTTCCTTTTCCACCCATTGTATTTTTCGGGACAAAAAATTCACGCAAATAGAAGGATCAATGTCACTTTAGACATTCTAAAGCCAAAAAGGAATGCAATTCACTAGAAAGGAATTTTACATTGTGAAATTTCACCATGGAATTGATCCCTTATGTTACTAGGCTTAAGTAAATGGCACTATAAACTACCTAAGGAAAGGAAGGGTACGAACGAACTAGAAGCAAAAGTAAAGTTAGTCTTGAGACCTCAGTCTGATTGTCATATGCCAACCTCAAAGAAAGCCACAAGAAGCATTTGCGATATATAGAAATTCACATCAGCTCCTTATGGCCTAGTTTTTCCTATCATTCTTCAAAATCTGAGCAGACAGCCTTGCAGATGCAGAATGCATCTGCTGACTTGGCTAATGATGTCATTCATAGATAAAACAGCTAGCAAATAAGACAGCCGACAGCTTCTGACTACAAAATCATAAGATGAATAGTGCAAAAGTTATAAAAAAACTAGGAGTATATCTAATCTAGACATCATGATCATGACAATAATAATGTTGATTTCGCACTAAAATCTCCCATTTGTAGTTTTACTTCGGAGATGTTTTTTCCTCATATAGAGACGCTTTTTATCAAGGAGATTTCCAGATGGTGAAAACTTTTGTTTTTAAGATGAATGTGAAAATACTCTTTGTATAATACATTACTTTATTTTCTGGAAAAAATTATTATCTTTATTATTTGTTCACTGTTGAGATTGACTTTGCAAAAAATAAACTAAGGAAAAATCTCTACAGCAATAATAAAAGGTTTTCCCTTGTCAAATAAATGTCCATCAGTTAAAGTTGTATTTTTAATTTCTTCTTATGAAAATATTCTACCGCAGTGTAATAATGAATTGGTTTGTTTTTGTGATTTATTTGGCTTGAAATTTGACAACTCCTTAAATTTAGAAGAGTCAGTCACTACCCATAGTTATTCACACTGGCAGTTGAACCTATATAAGAGCTATTAAATGGTTGATAGATTGTTATTTGTTATGTTTAGCTATAAATACAATGCTGGTTGATTTATGGAGATATTTATGACTACGCACTACGCCAGGCATTAATTATCCAAGTTGGCAATTCGCAAACCCACCGACCGACTGTGAACCGTGCATGATAAAATTTGCAATCGTGAATTAATTAATTAACCGAAGCACGAAAACTCCTTTTCTATCATGGTTTACATTTCCTCTATAAATCTGTGAAGAGAAGAGAATAAATGCACAGATGTGGGAAATACTGTCCAAAATATACATTTTCAACTTGACTAAAATAAATTGCCAACTGTTGCTTGCATTATATTACTAAGATTTATCAGAATGGGACAACGATTTTGATTTTTTTAAACCAAAATCTTGATATTTATCCCAAAAGGAGTTACATTTTACTGAAATTAAAAAAGTCAAAATTCTAAATATCATTTTGGACGATTTCCAAGAGAAAAAAATGCATACGGTTTTCTCAAAGTGCTTATCCATATTAGGTAGGTTATCTCTTCAAGTCTCAAATCCCTTGACTTATTTATGGCATGCTTTTCACACAGATGTGCTTCTATACTTGATTGTTACTTGTACTTACTTTGCCAAACTAAAATGTTCAATAAAGAAATGTAAAAAAACCAATATTTCCATTCTTGCTGTTCACAAGACCTCTGGCAATGACCATTGCTACATGATTCTTATTAGAAAAGTAGCAAAGTGTGTATAGTAATAGAATGAAGGATGAAGGTAATACAAATCCCAAAGTGACTACCGTATTAATTAAAGAATTCGATATCGGCACCTCATACACTTCAAACAAAATCTCTCTTACCTGTCTACCAGTTATGGCAAAATTGTCACTCAATCCATCTTGTTACATTCTGACTTCTGTCAAACTGTTCTACAAACCTCTAACTCAATACTCGATTCTTGAACTGATTCTTTTATACAATATTCATCCCTGCCAAAATTCATGCTTGGACTAGTCTAAAAAAACTGAAAAGCAAAAAATAAAACATATTATTATGTGAGTCACGGTAATAAAAGACATTTTTTAGTGTAACACTTCATTTGCCAAAATAGACAGAATGGACAAGACAACGAACACTGTAAAGCCTTGTCATATTATCATATATAGGGTGGTTAGTGGTTAGACATTACAGACGGGTTTGATTTTTGAAACCGTGTTAAAACATTCTTTATTTGTTTATGCGGTACTAAACTACATAAAACCATTAACTCCTCTTTAATGTCTTTTTTCGCCTTGCAGAGTGGACAAAAATGTTTTTCTAGAGTACCACCTTTGCTCATGGGATCTTTCAGTTAATTCCATTATTTTTATGAGCTTAATGTTTTTCGAGAACTTCATTGCATAAGCATAATATGAGTTGAATTTTAGCATATAATAATATTATATACAACCTAAGTTAGAAGAAGGATAACCTCTCCTACTCGTTCTATTTTATAGGAAATCAAATATGGGGTTAAGTAAGACAATATAAAAGGCCGAAGATGACCAAATAAACGACTGAAAATGGTCCTAATGAGAGTCAATCAATCATTGACAGTTACAAGATACTCAGGCAGGACCCGAGAGGATTCTCTTACCTCCCTTTAACTATAATTTTCTATAGACACTTCTTTACTTATTGCCTATATCGCTCCAAAAAGTGTCTTTAATACTTTTATTTATGCCCGTAAGCGAGTTCTAGTAGTTTTACAATGCAATCTTTGAGTTCAATGATGCTCTCCGGTCTTGAGCCTATACTCATCAGAGAATAACCATCATTATTATTATCATCATCATCATTGAATCTGTAGATACAAGCTTGAATTTCTCAATACTTTTTACATAGAATTAATTCATACACCTTTTATAGATTCCCATTCTATTCTTTTGTCATCATCCTCTTTAACCTTTCTAATTAAGGAACATTTGAGTCTCTTTCAAACCATTGTCGTGTGTATTTAGTCTAACTGTTATCTCTAATTTATTAAACATTATGACCCCTTATCCATATTTTATGTGCAATTTGCCTCCATAATCAGTATCAAGTATCAACAATAAGCTTGTGTCATTTGAAAAAAAAAGAAATATGAATCTTGCAAATCACCCGGTGCAAAAAAGCAATCCACGTAATTGACCCATATTGAACTTAACTGCATTTCATTTAACTTCCTTCTGTGTTTTAAGTTGTTTGAAAAGAGCACACTGAGCGAATTCGTTTTTTTTTACTTTTTTACTTCTTTTATAATTAAATGAATTGGTCTACTACGAAGTTAAAGTTTGAAACAGGCCTGGTATGGATGTGAAATGTTTATTTGTGAGTATGTCTAAATATACCTTGTGCGGGGGAGTCTAATTAAAGGGATGATGAAGATCTTAAGGGCAAGGAGTTGCTAATGAAGTGGAACCAGCAGGAAGTAATGATCAAGTTTACTTTTTTGAACGCCTTCTTCATCATCTTCTCACTCAATAATAATGTTCCTCACTCTCTGCTGAACGCCTTCATCCTTTGTACAAATTATTTTTATAGATTGTCTAAAACGAACACCAACCCTTTTGAAACCTCTTTTGTTTCTCGTGTTCCTTCCAAACTCATATTATTTATTGTCTTGTAGTTTAAGTTTTACTTGCAAATAATTAGGCACATGATCTATAAAATGGATTAATACTCTGTCTAGTCCAAATAAATGAAACTTTATGGCACTCATCTCGTCTATGGTTTATCATCATAAATATACTTCGGTTTTTGGCTTAAAGGTAAATATTCTCTTTACAATTTACATTTAACCTGCCTGGCCTCTGGTAAAGACATCTCTTCGACGTGAACAAGAACCAAGACAAAGAGTAAAAGAAAGTAAAACTAAATTAAAGGTAAAGGAAAAGTTGATAAATTTCTGATTTTGACTTAAATAGGGAAAAGATGAAAAGGAATCGAAATGATTTTCAACTTTATGGAATAAAAGCTCCAGGCTTAAGTGTAAATCTCTATATTATACTCTTTATGAAATTATAATCATGACCTTGGTAAGCTATATAGTGGGGTCAAAGTGCCAAAGTGCCATAGCCATTCTTCCGTTTCTAGGAGTTTTCACAGGTTTTATTTTATTTTGAAATGAAGCTCGTTGTAGCAAGAGTTGATATTACGATTACCATTACCGAAGGGCTAAGTTTATGTTTAGCAGTCAGATTTTAATATGTAATTTCATTACCGTATAATCATAATAATAATATTAAAATGTCGAAGTTTATGGTCAAAAGTACGTTAGACACGGTTTCCTTTCATTTCATTTACATGGTTTGGGCTTTTGACTTTTTTAGCATTAGAAATTTACAACCGCAAAAGTACCTTAAGGTTAAAAAGTTGCAAATTATATGTGCAATGTTGATCTTGACTTTGGTTCTTGGGAAGAGTGGCTGGTTAGCTTTGTCTCATTACATGATGCGGTGTGGACGATTCATTCGAATTTTCTGGTGTAGATTTTGACTGTTGTGTTGGCGGGGGTTATCTTCCCACACTTGTCATTGGATTGTGAATTGCTTCTTGGTAGGAAAGAAAAGATCTCGAAGAACGTAATGCAGGTGCTCTCAATAAATCCTAATCAATTCTCTGTCTTATTTAACAAAGCTCAATGAGCTGCATTCATATTATATGAAGAAATGGCCAATGAGCATGGATCATTACACATTAAGGCTATCATTCATTTCAACTCATGCAACAAGGAGCAGATGTGATGCACAAGATCAGTATTTCATTTCATAGAGAATATTATAGGTAACAAATCTACTCAATTTATCTTGAGCAAGTTTTATAGAAATCAAAATTCCATTTATGTACATCGCTTGCCTTACCAATTTTTATCTTTGGGGCATCTATCTACCACAGACACATGGCACAAGGCAGGCAGGACACACACGAGAGATCTTTTTCCATTTTTTGGAGACTGGAAAGCTCATCACCATTTGTCATCATGAGAATGAACTAAAAATGACGCCCTGTGCATTAATACATCTCGTGATTAGGAGATGATGATAACTACACCACCTGAGGATAGATTGTAATTCTGTCTAATAGATTTTTTAAAGTTTATTATTGTCATATTTGAATATATTTTAAAAATTGAGAGATTTTTGCCAACTTTGTTTTTCACAATGGACTATAATTTTTTAAATTATTTGTTTGCTTTTGAGGTGAAATCACGTATGAACTTTCCTTGACAGCTATCACATGCCTGTGTAACCAGTGTAACGTTGAGGTTGAACGTGTGAGATTGGCATAATGTGTCACAGCCACATTAAGGTTCATAGATAAGCCAATGGATTGGAAGTGATTTTTAATGTTTTCCATTTTTTGTGAAATATTATACTTCAAGAATTGAAGATAGGAAATAATAGTGTGTGATTATGAGAATGGCAGAAGCTTGTAAATAAATTAACTTATATTATTTGCTAATTCTGATTTGGTTGTAAAGCATTCATAACCAGACATGAGAAAAATATTCATGAAAAACGGGCATTTTATTTATTTATTTATTGATGAAAAACATCAAAAATATTTACGTAAATATTTTTTTAAAATATCATTTTCATAGGTTCTAACTGTAATTTTTTGACTAAAATGTCATGAAAAACAGAAATCGAATTAAAAATACGTTAAAATTTTTTTAAAAAATCAATGAAAATGTACCAAAATGCTAATAACCTCAATTTGATGAATATATGGAATTGAAAAATTTATTCTGATTTAAAAAGATATCTTAATTCAATTCATTA
>JAQFYJ010000962.1:0-10684 GCA_034694685.1 Isotoma anglicana | reverse complement strand
ATAAGCATACCAATATTTATTAGTGATCAAATTGAAATAAAGACAAAATTTCGGCAGGATTACCAGCTTTTACTACCGACAAAATTGTAGAATGTGGATAGACCATTAAATTCGAATTGTATGCTTTATGTAATATAATGACGACGTAGATATGGCCACTTACTTATTTAGTTATGTAATGATAAGGGCACGTGTGGCATTATATGACCCTTACTTATGTCACTGCAAGGTAGATAGGTAGACGAGGTATTTAATTATATCCAGCAGAATGAGTCTCAAATCCAGGCAGAGGTACAGGCAGGTGTGAGTGTCCAGCTGCCACTGTCAGTGCTTTAAGCTTTACTAGAACGAAGAACTAAGTTTTTTTTCAGACTTTTGACTGTACGGTGGGCAAGCTTGGTTCTTCAATTCTTCATCACACACACTATTAGCTTATAGTTTGATGATGATGACGACGATGATGTCTGAGGGATGGTGGAGAGTGGTCGTGAAATATCTAAAATGCAGTTTTTTTGTTGTTGTTATGCTAGGTAGGGATGAGAGACTACCAGTGGTACTAGAAGTGGTGGTCTTAACATAGGGGCATCCAGCCAGTGAGGGTCTCATAGAAAGGGAAAGGAAGTAAAACCACGGACGGAGAAGGAAGCAAAGCAAGCAAGTAGAGGGGACAATTTTTAGACAGGAGAGAGAGGTTGGTAAATGTCGGTGGTGATTCACTCTCTCAGGGACTACCAGCCAACTACCCGGGCGTTATTATGGTATGTTATAATATACTGTTATATCGGATCTAACCGAATCCGAATTCGATCGGGCAACCGAGGACGGGGACGAAAAGAGTCTAATTCATATTCTTGCGCACACTTACTTCCATTTGCTTTCCTTGTCGACAACATGGGCGAAAGTAGGAGTTCAAGAGAGAGAAATAATATAACCACAACAATTACTACTAGTCAGCCTAATTATTACTTAGATTTTAAGGGGTTAATTAATTAAGGTCAAAAGTTCGTACGTAAGGTATTGGTGAAGGAACGGATGAAAGCAGACAGGAGTGAAAGGTCAGAAGAGTAGTCAATCATTCATTAGTCAGAGTGGTAGAAATTCCAGGTAGAAAGTAAAGCTGAAGAAGAATTAATGTTTCCCCTAAAACAAAAACTGTCAACGAGGATTTTAGCGGAATACCCTTTTGGTGGTGGTGGTGGTGGCTTCTTGTTTGCGCATTGTAATACTATGAAAGTATGTTACAATTGTCTTAGCAGAGGGGTGTTTGCAATATAATTAGGCGAAAGCTAAGAAAAGGTGTTGTGATGTTAGCAGTTGGTGGTTTTGGACCGGATGGGGTCATCATGGAAAATATAAGTGAACAAGACTTAGTTGAACACTGTGTTATAGTAGAACCCAATGGTGGTAATGGTATTCCTGCCTCAAATGAAGATCATGACCATGACCACGATGGTCAAAACGTTAGAATAGAGGACTGTGAGTCCGTAGTTGTCACCTCAGTGTCTCCAGAACCTCCACAAGTCTCTTCAGCAGGTACGAGGATTGTGTACCATCATAGTTCTTTACATCAAAGACTGGTAAGTCATGGGGGTCAGTTAGTTACGGTATTAACCCATGCCCCTTCCCAACATCATCATCACCATCAACAGCATCATCATCACCATCAACATCATCATCATCATCATCAACATGACCACCAATTAGACGATGAAGAAATAGTAGAAGAAGAACTGGTCGACGATGGGGGTTCAGGGGTCATAGTTGAAGGGTCAGAGGAATGTCAAGATTCTTCAACGGCGGGAATCCTCAGTGGGGCATCGGGTGGTGATGATGGAACTCTTATGGGGACGGAAGAGCTTGTTGTGGGCTGTGGAAGCAGTGGCAGCAGTAGAACGGGTAGCAGTGTTCGTGTTATTGGTGGTGGTGGTGGCACAGGTTCTTCTGGGTTGGACCAGAGAGTTGTCGTCGTCACTTCTCTTCCAACTTCTGCCCAGCACACACTTACTCTCCACCGAATCCAACTCAAGTCACCAAGTCTTGCACTCGCAACGACCACAACTGCCGGTGATCACCCAACTGTCCTTGTCACCCAGCAATCTCATCATCAACAACAAGAGTCTCCAGGGGGTGGACAAACCACCGCTGAAGACCTTTCGCTTTCAAATCACCATCAACAACAAAATCAGCATCATCATCAGCAACATCACCAACATCCGCACCACCATCATCATCACTCTCATCATCATAAAGTGAATGTGCTAACAGACAGTCACGGAGGTCAAACGACGCTTACAGTGATCGTACCCCCTCAGCCTGAGTGT
The DNA here is from genome assembly GCA_034694685.1 of Isotoma anglicana. NCBI lineage: Eukaryota > Metazoa > Arthropoda > Collembola > Entomobryomorpha > Isotomidae > Isotoma > Isotoma anglicana. Next base: position 8,363 of record JAQFYJ010000962.1, on the reverse strand, counting down.
GGTGAAGTTGACGATACAGATGAGCCCGAGTTGTGCTCAAATACGCACAGTGGGGGTTGTGGTTCCACCTCACAACAACACAATCAGCATCATCAGGAACAGGAAGAAGAAGTAGAGGACGAACAGGAAGTTGAAGAACAAGTTTTAAGTAGTCCGAACTTGAGTCCTTCAAGTGGGATCGGAGGTATGATTGACGCTGCAGAATTCCGTGCCCTTCAGGGAGGAGGTGGCTCCTCCCACCATCACGGTCATCACCATTCCAATTCCTCTGGACAATCCGGAGGTTCAGTCCATCATTCTCAGCATCACCATCATCATCATCAAGAGCATGGGGGATATCAGTCAATGAATGGGCGATTAAGTCCTGCAGGGTACTCACCCTCTGGGGCTTCTAGTGGTCAATATGCAACCCTGACGCCCCTTCAACCCCTTCCACCAATTTCTACAATGACAGATAAATTTAGTTACGGACATGGGACAAATGTGGGTGGTGGTTTTAGTATAATGCAACATAATGGACTTGGAAATTTAGGTTTGGGGGTAAATTATTCCGGGAACTATGAGAAACTCCCGTCTATGGACATGTCACCCCCACACCATTATTCCTCACCAACAAATGGACTTGGTGGTATGTCCCTTCCTTCCCACCAGTCCAGTTCCCCTCCATCCATCAGTCCTCATCATTACTCTCAGAATGGACTTTCTCCAAAACCCTTAAGTCCCAATAATGGGTATGAGTCCTCCTATGGTAATAACAATGGTAGAGGGGGTCAGAGAGGAGGAAGTCCATCAAATAGTCCGCCCTCTTCCCTACATCATTCTAGCCCTTCCCCTCACGGGGGTCAGCAACAGCAACAACAACAACATGTGACCTTTACGACCGGAGTGGCCCTAACCTCTTCGAATGGACTAAGTCCTCACTCATCATCACATTCATCTCCCCCATTAACAGGGGCCACAGCTGTGGTTGTGGCTCATCGAGATGCCTCCAGTCCTCCATCCAGCAGTCCTTTAAGCGTCGTAATGACATGTGGGGGCTCTGGAGTTCATCCCCATATCGCTCACACTCAACAAGGGGGCGGAGGTGGGGTCACAACCCTTGTAGGGACACACCTGACTCTGAAATCATCAAGTGGTTCTGGTAGTGGTGGTGGTGGTAATGCAACAAATAATGGTAGTGCTAATAATAGTGTGACAACTCCTGCTGGGTCAGGGGGTTCCACAGCGTCCTCCACCACGAGTTCCAGTGGCGGTGGGGGTGGTGAACTAGAAGAGATAAATACCAAAGAACTGGCCGCAAGAATTAGTGCAGAACTTAAAAGATATTCCATACCTCAAGCGATATTTGCACAGAGAGTTTTATGTCGATCTCAAGGAACCCTCTCGGACCTTCTCAGAAACCCCAAACCTTGGTCCAAACTTAAATCTGGCAGAGAAACCTTCCGCAGAATGTGGAAGTGGCTTCAGGAACCTGAGTTTCAAAGAATGTCTGCTCTTCGTCTTGCAGGTAACTAGTAACTCTTTTTTTATTTTGTCTCAACTTGCATCTTTGTAACATTTTTAAAAAAACATCGCATTAACTGTCACTTTCTCCTGGACTTTCTCCACACTCTCATATATTCCAAATATAAAATATTCTTCAAAATATTAATAACTTGTTAAGGGATTTTTACTATGCGTTAGTAATAGTGAATAGTAAAAGGTGCGTACAAGCAAACCATTTTAATTACAAAATTACTTCATAATATACTCATGCCCTTGACTTTATGATTATGACTGGTATCCAGTTTGATTCAATATGAAAAGTTATTGTCCCAAACCAAATCCCAATAGAAATGATTATATGGAATCTTCAAAGTTTCATTAAATATATGTTTAAGATTTCTCAGACTCTGCTTTCACTTGAGATATAACGTGAATCTCAAAAAAGTCAAAATAACTATGCTGGCAATCAGTGTAAATATTAAAGTACAACTTCTTGTTTTATTTTAAATCTATCTTGAATCTTATACTCACTTAAGTAATGAGCAATGCAAAATATACATTTTTATTAAGATTTTTCACCAACACAGGCACAGATTGACTTTACTTATTTTCATAATTCGTAGTCAGCCTTATGTGGGAAAGAGTGCCAGGATGGAATATCCGACTACATTTTTACAATTGTGTACAACTGTAAAATTAACTTCATATGTAGAAAGTTGTATTACTTGTATACAGCGATATTATATTCTAACATGCAGAGATGGAGTAAAAAATATATGTATTTCATGTATGCGATAAATTATGTAACCTATTTATCAATTTCAAAACTCGACTTTCAGTTTAAATTTAAAGTTTTGTTTCAAACGCTATTAAATGAGTTGAAATTAAAAAGTTTAAGTACTTTATAAAATACTATTGAATTTTTGTAACAGGTTTACTTTTCTCAGGTTGACGTGCATAGATTATCATAATACAATAAGCAAATGGAAGATTTCACTCAAGTCGAGTTTTCAAGATAAATGTATTGTAATTGGATTCGTTGGTATTTCATTTATTCACATGATACTATTTCATATCCATTGTGATTTAAATAATTAAATAAAAATCGCAAGTTTCTATGTCCATGAATTCCATTCATTAGTTCAACGATTGGACAATTTAAAAAGTTGATATACTAATTAAGCTGAAGTATTTTAAATCGCATTTATTTTCTATCCATTTATATCTGAAAAGAAGATCAATTTTGCTTTAATTTGATAACACATACGTAAATGCAAGTTTATTTCTTGTAAATATTCTCTTTTATACAGTTCTTTAACATAGTAATAAAGTTCTGTTCCTCATTTTTAAATTGTGCTAGTAGATGAAATGGTTTTCTCAGCTTGTGGAATCTTACAAATTTTAATAATTCAAAAACCACTAGGAAAATAATGTGTGTCGGTGAGAATGAGAAGATGATTTTCTGTCTTACCTTACATATCAAAGAATATTATCTCTGGTTTCTGACTAAACGGAAAAAAAATATCTGGAAAAATTGACATTCTAATGTTTCCACGATACTTTAGCTATTTTCATACATAAAATAGAATGCCCGGTTTAAAAAAGATTATTATACGTAGCATTTATTCTCTGTTTACATAATAATTTCCTTTATGTAAGCCTAATCTTCTTTTGTAATAGGATTCATTTATTTATTTATTTTACATTTCATCAAAAATACTGTTTGTTAAAGAAAGTCTCTTGTGTCTTTACATGTATATTATGAAAATATGTATGCTTCATTCTGCTCCGGCTCAGGATCTTCCTAATCTGTAGAAAGTCCTTCCCAAGAAAACATCATTCTTTATGAATTTAAAATACATCCTTAAATAATGAGAGAAAAATTCTCATCATAATTATTTTTTCAACTTTTTTCAAATCTCTTATACTATATTACAACACTTATTAACGATCTACCTGCCCCTCTTTATTATCTTCCTATTTTACAAAAAAAATTAAACAATGCATATAAAAAATGGGGCTAGAAAAAGATAGATTATTATTATTATTATCATTATAAAAAGGGTCCATAAGCCCATGACTCATCATCATCCTCATCAAATTTACTATCCAGTGTCTTTCCCTAATACTTTGTACCTCTGATCATGTTCCTTTTTTGTATAAAAAATAAATAAATTTTATTTCCTTAACATGTAGTTCTATTTGATAATGACTATGTTACCTGTTTTACTAGGTTATACAATTTCAGTTACATGCATTCTTCCTTAGCTTCCTTGTACTTTCCATAAACATAATGTAATAATACAAGTCTATTTGAGTGAGTTAGTAGTAGTATCTCTCTCTCTTTCACTCTCGAAGTTAAAGGTAGTTTGTGTATCTCAATGAATAAGTATTGTGTGTTGTATGTTGGGCCAAGTGGTTGCCCGGGTGTTATTATGTTGTGTAGAGCACAGAGTGGGATTCGGTGCCGGGCAGAGACTAGTCTCCGTCTCCCCTTTCTTTATTCCTTTCTCTTATTTGAATTCTCTCACTCTCTCTAACTGAAAATTCCCCACTTCCAGTCCAAGCCAAGCCAAGCCACTATCTAAACCAAAGGGAACTTCTTCAGGTGAACGCATTTACTTCCGTCATAACTTCCTAAAAGTAAATTTCTATCTGTGTAACTCCAATCGCTAAAGTATCTATAGAATATACAATGCATTTGAAATAAACTAATGAAATGAAAGTAAACCCGACCCGACCCACCGAACCGACCAGGACCAGAGAAAGAGAGAGAGAGACCAGCGTCAGACCCACGTTGCTATCTCTCTCTCTAATTACCAAAGAACCAGAACATTCATATTGTAAAAGCAAATGGTAGAAATCATAGTGGAGCTTCAATACAATAATAATAATTATAATAATCATAATATCAATGGAAATAGAAGTTAGGCAGTATGGACAGAAGATGTACATAAGATAGAAAACACATATTAGGGGTGGGAGAAAGTCAGATAGTTATTTCCTATTTTCGATATGTTAGTTTGGGTCTCTAAATTGAAGTGAATATCGGGTCAGAGACTCATTAAAATCGGATGTAGATGGAACATTAATTATTTATTTATGAAACTTATATCATTTATTGTAATCTGATCCCATTTCCTGACTATCCACACTCTGTTCAATGGTCGAAATACCTACGGAGTACCTTTTGCTCTTTCTCTATACACGTCTAATACGTAACATCCCACTAAATGCCAATTAAACGGAACTAAACGAGGAAAGTATTAAGTTAGCTCTGATGTCCAGCGTTAACTTACCATTTACCTATAGACTTGGACTGCTCTTCAGTCCTACAATCAGACGAATTTGGTTTAGTTTCAACTTGAGCTTATGAAACAACCTGGGTCATTAGTAGTTGTAGTTTGGTCGACGACTCCGAAGATTATACATTCTCAACATTTACGTAGATTTTTCTAAAGAGTCCAGTCTGCTACGTCTACGACCCTTAGGTACAACTGGCTACGTACAGTCTCTGATAATGATGATGATGATGGGATTATTTGTATTCCCTATATACTTTATACTTGTCTTTATAATCGTCAATGGTAAAAGGTAAAAGGAGTATACAGTGTTCATTAAAAGGACTGAAAGCGTATCATCATCATCGTCGTCGTCAGTTTGTCTGTGTCTTCTAAAGTCTGAAAAGTTTGTTGCATAGTTGATAGGGATGGATAGGATAGCAAAGTAAAGTCTAAAAGACTTGGATAAAAGCTACATATAAGACTGATTGAGGTAGTTCGTATTATTGTGTTCCATGTCCATCCACCTTCTACTTCTCATTTCCTAGTCAAAGGTCATCATTTCATTTCCCAACCACTTCAGTTGACATTTCACCACACTACACTTTCACCGTGAATCTAGCTAGTCATACGTATTAATAAGAATATTTTCTACGCTTTTTACCAGTCTACACTTTCGTTTGGAGAATAAAGGCGAATAGAGAGTTTGATGAAAGCATACCAAAAAGATCAGCTCATGCATTACGGGTTATTCGCTTTCCCATATACAAGGATTTTTGATCAAATGTCCTGCTTCAGAATGAAAGAGAGAATACATTCTATTAAGTTTCTATTCTATATTATTCTATTCTATACATTTAGTTCACACAAAATTCTAGATAAACGGTTAAAGCTATTTGTTTTGAAATAAAAACTGAAGCTCAGGAACAGCATAAAATCCTGGACATGACAACCTGGTGGTTGTGTAAATTTTAAAAAGCAACACTTATTGTTTCAAGCTTTCAAGAATTTTTATCTTTAAGAATGACTAAGCTAATGTACAGCCTCACTTAACTTATTTACCAGCAAGACAAACGGATGTTATGTAGTTTGGTATTTTGTACGTTATATGTACATCTCCAAATCTAAGTGCGATGAATGACTATTTATTTGTGAGGACATCATGTGGTTCGGATTTTTTGGATCAGAGCTTTGACTAATTGTAAGAAATTGAGATTGTATACTATTTTGTCCATAGTTCGCTAGGCCAGGCCAAAGAATTTAAAACTTTTATGCTCGTCATATAATATTAAATACACACAAGGTTGTTTAAAATGAAACGTATAGTGTAATTCAATTCAATACCTAGAAAGTTCAGTATTATACAAATGTTTTAATACAATGCACCGACTTTTGAGTTGTTACAGAATAACCAAAAAGATTCTACTTTGTACTAAATTCGTAGTCGCAATAATAGTTTATTTTAATGAAGTTGACAAGGGCTCAGATCGAGCGAGACCACAAAGGTTCAATAATTAACCTAAACCTAAGCCACTCCTACGTCCTCCCAACTGTTATCCATTTCCTTTTCGTAGCTTATAATTATTCAAATTGCTATTATACAGAAAGGAAATTACGTCTAAAAATACTTGAAGACTGCAAAAAACGTTGTAGATAACCAACCTGCTGATTTGAAATAGTTATGTATAATATGTAAACCCCATCCATATTTCCACTATTATTTAATAAAATTCAAATATTCTGAAATTTTATAAAAATCGAACAAAATCTTAAAAAAATGTTTTGTAAACAAGCATTATATTTTTCAAATTACATCAACGACTTAGCTATTTCAAATTGCACTTTGTAGTAAGCAAGGCAAGTAATTGCAAAACATTTTCTTTCGAGTTGTTAGTTCAAAAAAAGACAATCTTGATCAACATAAAATGTTGAAATGCACATATCATTAAATTATGAAAAAAATGTCAGAGACGTAGTCCCCTGTAAATTAGCAAACTATAACTTTTAGTGTGAATTATTCTTAACAAAAATAAATTCCATAACACTACTACGTTAACTTATTCATTGGTGTAACTCAAGGTACAATGCTGTTGATTGACCAAAATCGGATTAAATAGAAGAAGTTTAACAAAAGATAAGAAAAATGCATGGGGTAACCGAAGCCTCAAAAATCCATAAATTCACCTGAGTTTCATGCTTCAAGCTTTCTCTGCATGTGTATGACTGACTGACTCTCCTCTCAAGCTCGGTTTCTTGTCAAAATTAGGTTTACCTATTTACACTTACTTTACCTTCCTTTGATAAAAACAGTAATTTAACTCATTTTCTCCAAATCTAACTTAATACTGTTTATCATATTAATGTTAATTCACTACCATGAAAAATGATAAACAGTACCCCTACGATATGAAACCTTTTGGCAAAACTACAAAACCTTAAGTAAAAGGTTTAGAAGAACCCTTTGTATTTGACTAAAACCATGGTGAAAGTTTGAATCATGATGCAGTTCTTACAGTTCTAGTTCCTACAAATAGAAATGTTCTTGTCCTTTAGATAGTTCAGTGTTGTACAGGTATCAGTCAGTGTCTGGTACGACTTGGACGACTGAGGATTTTGTCTTTCTCTATTCTATACGTACGTGAATATTAGATGTATAATATAGTGAAAACTCCAAAGTTACTCTATACTTCGCTTGGCTTGGTTTTGGTTTGTTCAGAGCGTCGAGTTTTTGGTTGTATTCTTGTCAGCTTCGAAAAATTTGGATTCGGTTCGGAGTAAACACTGTAATGTAATGTATGTCTAAGGTGTAGCCGGAGATAGTTTTTCATATGAGTGAAAAAAAGTGGCAGGTGATTTTTATCATGCCTTTAACTTGCAAAATTTCTTAAGATTAGCGTTACGTGATATTTATAACGGGCAAAACCAAACTACCACTGTGGTAACTGCACCCTGCCGATTGTACTTCCTTAGTATTTACGTTTGTATTTGTAACTTTCGTATTGAGATTAGCAGAATTAAAAGGTAAACTTTTGTATTTTCACTGTAAAGCAAATTAGTATCATTCGAATTCAAATACCAAAATTACAGATGTTTGGACAAAAGATTAGTTGAAGTTCAGAATGGGATAGTATTTACAGCTGTCAAAAAAGCTTATATTATTTGCATGACCTTGAATTAAGCATTTTCCAAACTGATACTTTTCATGTAGCATAAATAGATCCTTTCATCAGGAGTCAGTCAATACTAGGTATAGCGAATGTTGCCGACTTTCTCTTCCATCTCTTGCATTCAACTGACTCAAGTAGCATAAAATTAAAAAAATATATACTCATCCTAAATTTTTTTGACTGAATTACGTAGCAGAATATTAAATTTATGTAAGCTTTTATTATATTAGAATATTTAAGTATATTATCAACTACTGCGTGTCTATATCTACCTGAATACCTCTGTTAAACATACCTTGTGAAGGTAAACTTTACAGAGATTATTTCATTAGATAAATTCCTTATGCCTGAGTAAAGAATCTGTAGGATGAAAAATGCGAGGATAATTTTATTATTAATAAATAAACTATGATAAAATAAAAAGATTGAT
>JAQFYJ010000961.1:0-10688 GCA_034694685.1 Isotoma anglicana | reverse complement strand
TTAATTTTACACCTTTCATCAAATGATTTTAGAAATGAGAAAGAAGATCAAGAGAACATCTCGAAGTTGTTGGTATCTTTGGAATCAAAACCGAGACGACCTAGATCGAGATCTTCTTCCACTTCCTCCAATAACTCAAATAGCAGAAGCAAAAGTGTCAAACGAAATGAGTCTGGAGAAGATGAAGCGTCTGCCGTTACTAGGAAATCTAAGAGTTGTGCTAAAAAGCGTGGGAAGAGACCGCGCAAAGCGTTTGACCCAGATGACAACAAGAATGCGGAGTGGAGTCGATGTACAATTTGTTTCATGGATTTCTCTGAATCGTATCGATTTGAAGATCACATGAGAATGCACGCCCAAAACCTACTTCTTCAGTGTGAATTCTGTGGAATGAGCTTCCTTTATCAGTACACTCTCAACATTCATCTCGGCATTCCACATAATCAAGTCCAAAACGCTCAACTCAATTCTAAAACTATCATAAGCGGTTCGGAGGGACAATCTAATATTCCTGGAATAATTCCAGTTGAGGAAAAACTAATTAAGAATAAGGAAAGTGCTAGCAACATTAAAGAAGCTTCCAGGACAAGCCTTGAAGTACAGTCAAAACCTCCTGAATCAAGTGTTATACTAAAAACGGAGGAAAATGGTGCCATTTCTGAAAAAAGTAAGGAGACTTTAGACGGAAATTCAGAAATGAAAATTATTGATGGAAATAAAGATAAAATAAATTCAGAAGCCGGTGAAACTAAATCAGAAACTGCCGAAGCATACTCAAAAACTGTTCTACCAAATTCAGAAAATGTCCTAGTGAAGTCTGAAATTGTTTCAGCAAATTCAGAAACTGTTCCAGGGAGGTACGAAGTTGTTCCAGAAAATTCAGAAACTGTTCCAGGGAAGTCGGAAGTTGTTTCAGAAAATTCAGAAAGTGTTCCAGGGAGGTCGGAAATTGTTCCAGAAAATTCAGAACCTGTTTCAACAAACCCAGAATTAATACCATCGAAGGAAAATAGGGAAAATGAATACAAAGTATCTGAAACGAAATCAGAAAATAGGACTGAATCAACGTTGGAACGTACATCTAGTGAAACTAAAGTACCTGAACTTGGAGAAGCGTCGTTTACTGGAATGGACAATGTGAAGGATCTAAAGTACAAATGTGCCCAAGAGGGATGTGGCGCTTCCTTTGCAAATAGAAACTGCCTTCTCTTCCACACAATCCGACACGATGGTCTACATCGATGTCCCACATGTGAAAAATCCTTCGAACGTCAACCTCACCTGCGAAAGCACATTCAAAGAAGTCACACGCATAAAGAATTGAGCAGACCAAAGAAACCTAAGGGCACGGACAACAAAGGGATAATGAATTTGGACAAAGTTACAAGTCGTGTAACGTTCTTTGCTCGCGGCAGGAAGTCAGGTTCGGACGCGTCCTCCATCTACCACAAGTGTCCATTTTGTAATCAAGAGTTTAAAGGAGTGATAACCAATCTGAGATTTCACATTCAACGAATGCACAACGAGTCATCTGGAGCAAGACCTTTTACTTGCCCCAGCTGTCCTTTGACCTTTACAGCCAAGGCGTATCTTGTAAGACATCTGAATTACTTTCATGGGATTAAGGAAGGAGATATCCAACAAGGGTCGCAAGTGTCCCAAGCGTTGAACGTGAGGCCGTACTCGTGTCCTCAGTGCCCTTCCACATACAGTGCCAAGTTTCACCTGGATAAGCATCTGAAGATTGCACATGGCGGGGGAGAGGAAAATGGAAGTAGTAGCAGTAGCAGTTCGTCTGCAGATGAAATGGAAGAGGTGGTCATAGCCAAGCCCGTGGTGGAGCGGAGACCCTTCAAGTGTGACCAGTGTCCAAGGGCGTTCACTGCCAAGCAGAATTTAACTACACATATGCATCTGTTTCATGGGAATAAAGATGAGTCTACTGGGACAGGGACTGTGGCCAAGTCAGAGGAGCTCGTTGCAAGACCAGAGAGACCGAGACCTTTCAAGTGCTCTAAGTGTGCACAGGCGTTCACTGCCCCGCAGTATTTGACGAGACACTTCAATAATCAACATAAAGAACGTCGTGGCACTGCTGCCAATTTCAAATGTGGTCTTCCTGTTATCACAAGAAAAAGGCGGGTCAAAGTTGAAGTAGAAGGAGCTGCCGCCTCTCAGGACACGGAAAAAGAGACGAAGGGTATGTCCTACCACATTTTCTATTAAACTTAGCACTTCCGGTCCATTCGCTTGTCCATAAAAATATTTTTTTAACAAAACTCCCTTCGTATTTTCAGATTCGACTGCAGACAGAACTCAGAAGAGTGAAGCTTGTGATAAAATCCAAGAAAAAAAAAGCGAGTTGAAGACTGAGAAGGCTTCAGGTGAAAGCGCAAGCGACTCTGACTCTGAAGGTGAAGTGGCAGCTGCTGGAAAACGTGTCTACGTAGCCCAAATAACCAAAGATCCGGATGACAACGGAATGAAAAAAGCTCCATATTTTTGCCCAGCTTGTCCAGACAAGACCTTTTGTACAGTTTGGAATGTGAATCGTCACATTCGAATAATTCACCAGGGAATTAAGGAGCCTACTACACAAGTGAAACGTAAGCGTAGGGGCAGGAGGGCTGCCGTCGTGGTTAAGAAGCGCCCTAGGAGGAATCTCCCTGGTTCTGGAGTCAAAGTTGCAAAAGTGCAGGAAGTGGCTGAACTCAACTGTTCACATTGCACTATGACATTCATTTCTCAAAGTTACCTCGATAGGCATTTAAGATCTGTTCACAATGAAGGACAAGAGGAAGGAGAGTCGAAAAGGGGGAAAAAGCGGAAAGTAGCTAAGGATGAGGAGGTGGAGGAGGAGTCCGGAAGTGACGAGAGTGAGGCTAGTTCAGCTGATGAGGAATTCCAGCCTCCGCCAGCGAAATTTACAAAAAGACAAGACAGTAATTAATTTATTAATTATTAATTATACATCTTTCTTTACCATTTATTGTATTTACCTATAGACTTGTATACAATTTCTAATCTTATTTTTACCAGGTGAAATAAAAAGGGAGGGGAAGGAAGTGGAGGAAGAAGGAGCTCCAGCTCCGGAGGAAACTTCCTCACAGCAACAACATAAAAAGACTGACAATAATGCCAAAAAAGGGATAATGGAAGAAGCGGTGCCTGGCCTAATCGACCCGAGTATTTCGGAGACTGTAGATCTTCTCAAAAATTTGGGAACATCCGTGGCATTTGGGACGGCAGTTCCCTTATCTCCAACAATCAAGACTGAACAAAATGAGAAAGTCACTGAAACATCGTCAACTCCAGCGGTGGAAACTGAGGCTGTCCCGGTTACTCTTCAAAGTGAGACTTTGATGGAGGAAGAGACGGCAAACACAGCGTTGGAGGATGAGACTATGGAGACTGAACCTTGTACTGTGACCTTCTCACCTCAAGACCTGAGTTACACACCAGCGTCTACTTTGAAACAAGAGGTTGAGATATTTGATAGTCCACCTTCGCCAAATCAATTTGAAAAAGTTCAAGGTAGTGTGAAGATTAAACCGGAAGTTGCATCTCAAAGTGTGTCGGAGTCTAAGAGGGAAGTGACTTGCCCAGTTGGGGAGGATTTGAAGAAGACTTGTGAAGAGGAACAGCCGTTAGGGGTGGCGGTGAGCGAGGAGAAAAAGAGTGAAGCCGTAAGTTGTTCTTCAAATGACTATTACATGTCTTGCACTATTTGCGATGAGAAATTCACGAACAAAAAGTCCAAGATTCTGCATTACATTCGAACACACTCTTCAAGAGGAAACTGCGACTGAATCCATTCCATCCTCCCACGCATCCTCACTCACTCACCAAGTATTTCATTTCGTTCCATTCCATAGTATATAGTATGACGATTCTAGTGAGATGTTTTTTATCTTAACCTCGAGCCCTACCTCCTTGAATGTAACCTAAGTATGTAAAAAGTGAGGTTGACAGAGTTATTGCAAGAGCCGTGCCTAAACAATCCTTCTGAGGCCTCTAAGGGTGAGGGTGAAGTTGAATGTTGAAGAGAGATAAGAAGGGCGAAGGGAGTACGGGCACGGGTCTGGCTGCACTGCTCTGCATGAAACTACCAAGTCAGCACTTCACGTCACCCATCGTCAATGTCACCCCACCGAGTGGTCATTTTCCTTCCTTAATCGTATTTAAGATAATTAATTATCATTAGTTCCAGAATTAATTTAATCCATGTGTAGAGAATTCTTTTTATAGTATAAGTAGTATTTAGTCAATTTCTACAACTGTTTTTAAATTAATCTTCTACTTTAATGAGAGTAAAAATCTTAAAATAAAAAGAATGTGTATACATGATTAAATTAGTGGGAATGTACAACTCGGCATTTATTAGCATCCATAAAAATGACATAATGCATCAAAAGGTAGGGTGGGGTCTCCCTTCAACTAAATAAGTCGCATAATGAGGGGGATGATGGTGGGTTGGACCAAAAACTACTAGTGTGTGTTTTTGTGTGGCCTATATTTCCATTCTTTTCTTTTACTCTTAAACGGAATTGTTATTATCTCATGGGGATCGTTTGCATGCATGGACAAAACAGATCAAAATCCATTTTAAATTTCATATTTCAAACCTTTGTGCATACTAAATTAATTGCATTTGATTTAAGAATTAATTAATTTTTATTTTTGGAACGGAATTAATTTGCTTTCCCAAGGATGTGGAAGGATGTGGCCGGAAGTTAGGATTGAAACCTCTCGTGATGATAGATAGCCGGGAAGTGGAAGAGTACTTTGAGGAGTCAAACAAACCGGTTGCCGCATCTCCCTCTACAAATATTGTGATAAAAATGTCCATCCCAAGATTAAACACTTCACAAAGGTAAATCAGTTCATCGAGATTGCAAACCAATGAGAATGAGTATAAATGTCCTTGTTGTGGGGATTGCTGGTCTGTGTAGACAAGTGATGGATGAACTAACAAGATGATATTTTATGTGATGAACAGGGGAGGAAGTGAGGTGCCACCACCCTTGGTCAGGGCGGTTAACGTCCCCCTCTCTGACACCTCCAATGATAAGCGAATGCCTACTCTTCAATCATCAAGTACAGTTGATAAACAGCCTTTGCTTATCATTTTTAAACTTAAATGCATTATGTACAATATTTATCCCTAGAGCTATTATATTCAATGAATATTTTGCAGATATTGAAAAAGAGGTGAGTGTGGAAGGACGAGAAAAAGCGTCATGTTCCCAGAATCTAGTACAAAATCCCACTGAAGATTTGCTCATTAAAACGAAGAAGACTGAACCGGGGAAAATAAACTTGGCAAACGTTGATAATTATTTAAAAGTGAAATTGGTCCGAAGTAAGGATGGGGGTATTTGGAACATGGGGAAGAGTAAAGTAGAGACACGATGTATCCCCAAGAATACCCCAAGCGTGACCTTAGCTCAGGAGGAAGAGAGTGATAAAGAACAAAGCACGGAGAGTTACTCCAGTGATGGGGATCAATCTGGTTCTTTCACTCTCAACTCAAATGTGGGGGAGGAGTCTCACTCGGAGGGAAGTGACGACTCCAATGACGATTTGTTCACCACCGTCGTAGTACGACACAATCGGGATGAGACGGAGGAAACTCAGTCCCAAGAGGATTCAAATCAACATCTTATGGACAAGGACATGAAGAAGCCCAAAAAATGCGAAGTTGTAGAAACAAGTGAAAGTGATCACGAAGATGAGGATTTATTCGAACCAGTCCTACCCGACAAGTCTAACCGTGGAAAACTGCCAAAGGGTGGACAACAAGTGAAAAAGGTAAATGCTTGGGAAATGTGCTATTTAATAGTCTTTTATGACTAATTATCAAGTAATTATGATTGTTTTCAGGAGTCAGATGGAAAGGTGACGAAGAAGAGACGGAAGAAACGAGTGCGATTGACCATGCAGCCTATGAAGACAAAGAAGGTGGCGACTGAAGGGAAGACGAAAGGCCCGTCGCTTGCCGTGAATAAAAAGGTAGTGGGTGCAAGAAAGAGATCTCGAACTTGTCGGTTATGCTCGAAACAACTCAGTGCGAGGAACTTCCGTCGTCATTTTCTCCAATGCGTTGAAAAGAGAAAGACAAAAAGAAGGGAAGGTGGTGGTAATTGTTGTGGGGAGTGTGGCCATGTATTCACTTCACCCAAGGCTCTCACCACTCACTTGCTTCGATGTCACGGGGCAGAGGAGGACGCGTCCTCCTACCCCTGCACACAGTGTCATCTGACCCTCTCATCCCTCGTCGCCCTTAAACGACATCACCGATTCTATTGTTTCAAAACACACTAAAATCAACTATTTTTTTAAAAAAGGAAAAAGTGAGTAGCAATTGTTGAACTAAGAGATGGCTTTTCTCCACCATTAACTCGCTTTGTTGTTGATTTTATCATCTTCGTAGTCTATTGCGCTCTGCTTTGTCTGCTGGTTTTGAATATCCCTTATGTGGGGCATTTCATAGCTTACCTCGTACGTGAAATATCCTTTAATTCTGTAGAATAGTTCACCCTTTCGTTTTAATTTTATTTTTCGCATGTTGCATCAGTCGACCGTTTCGCATATGTACTTTTTGTAGTTTGTCTATTTGGGGAGGAGTGCAAAAACTAAACTAAACAATGTTATTTTGAAATACTTTTCAGAGGGGAACGGGGGCGGAAGAGAAAATTAAGAAGGGAAGAAGTGGATTGTACACAAAGTTGAGGAGTTGTCCCGTCTGTAAAAAACAAAGCAAGGAAGTCCATATTAATTTGAGAAGACATTTACTTGCGTGTATGGAACTGCATAAGGGGAGTAGGGAAAGTGAAGAGATGAAGAGGAAGCTCCAAACGTGTCTTATTTGTCACGAGTTGTTCTTATCCAAACATGGACTGTCAATTCATGCTAAAATTTGTATGGAAAATTCTTCTTCAAGTGCCTACAAAAGAAGGTCCAAATGATTCTCTCCATCTCAATTGACGGGTTTTTACTTTTGTATGTTTGATTCTTGTTTTTTTTGTACTTAGAAGAAGAGTAAAATTACTAGTATTAAATTGAAAGGTAGATTATTATATGACGTGTTTATGATCTATTGTTTTGATCTTTGTTTTTGTTTGACTTTAAGTGAATAAAATGTTGTTGTTCATGTTAATAATTGTATTGATTATAAAATTGGAAGATAAAATATGAAGGACTAATATACACATACAAAGGTTTGGTCATGAAGAGAATTCGTCTAATTAATGAATAGCTAGCTACACATGTTGCACATCTTTTGATTCAGGTGAAAAAACTACTCTGGTTGCCTTTTAACAATTAGACAATTCATTGATCGATTGAGAGTGAGTTGTTGGAGTGGAGAGTAGGACACGACATACTTTTACTTTCTATCTTCCTCAGAATTTCCATACCCATTGGATTACCATGAACTGCAACTATCTAATTAATTAGTGGAAGAATATCTGACTCTGTGCATCCTAATCTCTCATTTCGTAGTATTATTATTATTAAATATGCAGCTCGATGTGTAGGTCAATGTCATCCTTTATATTCCTCGTAATATCTCATTTATCTAGTTAATTAGCTTATTTTTAATTACTGAGGATGTGAATGCCAGGTAGTGACTAGTGAGGACCCATTTATCAATTATTATCTGCATCCTTCATTGATATGGGACTGAAAAAGAGAATGAATGACGTAGAGAATGTCAAGTGAAAAATGTATTCATGTCAATGCTCCTTTTAATATCCAACTCACACTTGTCACGTCACCTTTACACTATTAAATGTTCCTCTATCCATTTGTTCCACATTGAAATGCTAGAATGATTGCTCTTTGACTCCAAAATTGCCCTACCTAATTGAAGATATATAAAGGAAGAATTGCTCATCTTTGAACTACTTTATCTCATTTCATACTCACAAAAATATTCCCTTCCCTCGTCTCTTTGTCTAAGTTCTTTAATTTTTTAAATAATATTAATAAAGCTCTTTAAAATTGACTACATAGTAATGAGTTCAAAAAAGATTTCATTTTTTGTAGTAGGAACGATCTTGATAATTGCTCTAGTCATTGCCACAGGTACATTTCCTTTCACTATTATCTCTGTTTTAATAATTCCTACTGGGGTTTTATGGAATAGTTAACTCAATTGAATTTTAAACAGGAGAAGCAGGTCGTCACAGTCGGAGGGACAATGAACATTGTGAGTGTCACTACCAACCGGATAAGAAGGGATGCATCATCGCCAGAGGACCCGACCTCGCGGGTTACAAATGTCGCTGTCGCATAAGCCGCTTCTTCCTTATAACTCACTGCGTAGGGACAAGGATTCAGTGCAGCCAAGGGGAGAATTGTCCGGCCCAATGTTCTTCCAAAGAATGCTGCAGTCTTGCTGGAGGCGACTGCAACGGATACTAATCATAGTTACTAAGATAAATGTAAATGTGTTCCTATTTCCAATATCGTGTTAACCAATTTTATAGTTATTTATTATGCGAGACGAAATATTAATTAAATTTTATGAAGAAACCAGAGTTAATCTTGAAAAAGTTTAATTGCATATATCATAGAACGTTTTAGCACAACAGGTATGAAATCAGTCTTACATTTAAAATCACAAAATAAAGTAAGGCTTTCGGAGAAATTGTAGCTGAATCTTTAACTCCGTGCCACTTGACGTCAGTTGAGCTGGCTAAGCCCTTAAGGCTCCAGATAGGTACACTCGGGAGTTTAAACCCAGTCGCCTTACTATTCACCATTATACATTATACAAGGTCTCAATACGAAAATGAATTTGAACGGTATTAAGGGGGAAATACTTGCACTTGTCCTAATGTACACAAACCTGGGTTAATAACTGACCAGAAAAAAAGAACAAGTGAAAGATAAATTGTGTATCTGAACAGAGGAAAACATTTAAACATTTGAACTGACACTGAATACTGATCTGAACTCTGAACATAGAAAAATATACGTAACTGCAGAACAAATACTAATTTATAAGACAAGTATTTAGAAGTAAACTGAATAGCGAAAACAAGTCGTTTGATATGAAATGCTTTCATCCATCCATCAATGAGTCAAGCAAGTATTTGGCACAGCTGTGTCTCCCACTTCTCGACAATTTAGTTCCCATCACACATTTTACGAACTTGAGAATAGTCTCTTCCTTCTCTCCATGTTCGTCATTGAGGAATCCACCGGCGTTGAGGTCTTTCCCTTCGGCGTTCTCACTTCGTTCAATCTCCATCATTTCGTCCACGATTGTGTGAGCATCCTTTACTATCTCGTCCAGTGTCCGATTCTTTTTGGTCTCCAAGAAGGGCTTGAAAGAGTCATCAATCCACTCCTTTAATTTTTGAGGTCCTTCCTGAACTTTGACCTTGTACTGTTGATGGAGTCCTTGAACCATGGCATGAACCCCTTTGGAAAATGACCCATTTTCTCCTCCTAGCCCTTCTGTTCTACTTCCATGTACAACTGCAAACATAAACCAGTCGATTTTTAAATAGAGAATTGAAGTAGGGTGAATTTTGGACTCTAGCTAGAACAAGAAGAGATTCTTACCGGAAGTGACAAGAGCACCGGCTAAGATGCCCTGGGGTAGGGAAATGCCTTCAGGTGGTGGACGAAGGAGAATGTCCTTACTCAATTCCTCATCAGCCAACACAGATTTGAAATACTTCCTAGTGCACGTTTTGTCCGTGGCGATGTACTCCACAAATCGATCTGCGTCTTCTGAATCGACCTTAATGAATTTCTTGAGTTTACTCAAAAATCCTAAGTCATTGAACAATAACTGCGAGGAGTTTCTTCCTTGACTGAATGGACTGGAAGGACAGGAAGTCGATTTGGGCTTAATTGAAGATGTTCGTGTATTTGAAGTGGATGAAATTGAGCCGTTGGCTTCATCGTCACTTTCTCTTAAGTCTTGTGAGTTGAACATCTCTTGGGAGGTTGAACTTTTGTCCTCATCCCCACATTCTAATGAATTGATGTAGTCCGGTGGCGGGGGTGATTCTTTTTCCTTCTCCGATTCTCTTTCGCAGTCCTCAATAACATTCTTTGGCTCATTTTGCAGATGACTTAAAGTGTCTACGTTAAAGTGTTGAAGTGATGTGAAGTGTGATCGGTTGAATTGACACGGAACACTTTTCGAACCTGAGGGTGACTTGGGTGACGATGATGGAATTCTTGCACTAGTAGGCGAGTCCATTTTCTGCGGTTGTGAAGGCTCGCGTTCCTCATTACGCAGGACGCTTGAACCTTTCTGCTTATCTGCTGAAATAACTGAAATAAAATAATTACAAATTCAATAGATTTAATTATAGAAATTAAGATAAGAGAAAGGTGCAGTTTTCATTTTTTTTACTATGTCCCGATGATGTTGGTAGATGAGGATTGGACTGTGCAGACTCCATAGCCTCCACTCCTCTGCCTGCGATGACAATGTCAGAGAACTCTTCTCTCTGACCTCCAGCACCATTTGAATTAAAGGAGACTGGGTCCTCTAGACCGATCTCCTCTGCATATTTTTGCATGACACGACGGAAAGTGATAAGTCTTGGGGGAGGATGGATCGGCAACTTCTGAATTTGCCACACACGAAGACTGCACAAGTCTCCCACCGTTTCCACATTCCTCTCCTTCAATCCCAACAATAGAAAATCCACACTGGA
>JAQFYJ010000960.1:0-10694 GCA_034694685.1 Isotoma anglicana | reverse complement strand
CTTTGAATTTTGTTTTTGACTTTCAGGTGAAACCTTCAAAACAAGAATTAGAAGAGATTATAAAAGAGCTGAAGTTGCGAGAGTAAGTTTGAAAATCTAGATTGGATTAGTAAAATTGAAAATACAGATAATTAATTATTAATTTGTGTACTTGTGAATTGTGTGGTAGGGCAGAATATCAAAGTCGTCCTAAGGAGAGAAACGAAGAAGAAGCGGATGACGATGAGGATAAGGATGAGAATGAAGAGGGACGAAATGTGGATGATTTGTATGACATGGACAATTATGACGATGAGGTTGTTGAGCCTCCCGGTGCCAGTAGTGACATAAGTTATATGTTAAATAATAAGGAGGATTCCGAAGACGAACCACTGGATTCAGATGAAGAACCTGATGAATTCGTTGTCAAACCTGATGATAACTTAATTTTGTGTGGTCATGTGGATGGCGACGTGTGTATGTTAGAAGCATATGGTGAGCTTCCTTAGTGCTTAGATGAAAGCAGTTTTTACGATCAATTGTGCAATACTATAACAGTAAAATTTGAAATGA
Organism: Isotoma anglicana; assembly: GCA_034694685.1. Lineage (NCBI taxonomy): Eukaryota > Metazoa > Arthropoda > Collembola > Entomobryomorpha > Isotomidae > Isotoma > Isotoma anglicana. Next base: position 10,142 of record JAQFYJ010000960.1, on the reverse strand, counting down.
TGAATAATTGACATGGAATTCTGTTTACAGTGTTTAACAATGACAAAGGAGAGCTATTTATTCAGAATGATATTTTTCTGCCAAGTTATCCAATTTGCATTGAATGGTTGGATTTCAATCCAAAAGATGCAGAAACTCCTGGACACTTTGCTGCCGTTGGTTTGGTAACTCCTGAGATTGGGGTGTGGGATTTGAATGTAAGTGGTTGCCTTGATCCAGCTTTCAAGTTAGGATCAAAAAAGAAAAAAACTATGAGACATTCAAATGCTGTTCTTGATTTAGCTTGGCACCAGACTAATAGGTATTTGACTACAGATAAGTTACGCTGATTATTTTTTAGAATGTTCCTAACGATGAAATGTTTTTATTTTTTAGAAATATCCTTGCAAGTGGTTCTGCTGACCAGACTGTAATTTTATGGGACATGGCTAAAACTGCATCTGTAACCCGGATCGACTCTTTTGAAGAAAAAGTTCAATCATTGACTTGGCATGCTTTTGAAACACAGTCATTACTTACTGGTTGTTGTGACGGGTAGGCTTTTTATAGATATTTTTTTGTAAGATGGGACAATGAAATGAATCATGGAAGTATTAACATTATTTTTAATTTTGCAGAAAAGCTAGACTGTATGATTGTCGAAACCCAAAATACTTCAAAACATGGGCTTTTGAAGGAGAGATTGAGCGTGTTATGTGGAACAATTTTGATCCTCTATACTTCTTTGTACGTTGAATGAACTTGACTATGCAAGGTAACTATAAGCATGTGTGTGGATTAAGTTGTAAATTCTTATATTATTTTACCCAGGCTACAACAGATCAAGGAATGGTTTATTACGTTGACACAAGAAATACGAAGCCTGTATGGACTCTTAAAGCTCACGAGAAGGAAGTAACTGGTATCACTTTAAGTAGCCATTGCAAGTAAGTTCAACATTTGATGCCTTAGAGCTTTAGAAAGGAGTTTTGCTAAAACCCCCATGTGAAATCTTTTAAAATACAATAAATATTTGAGTGATGTGCGAAAAAGTGCGTATAACCATGAACCTTGGCTTGGGAGAGATCATAATTATTGCCCAATGCAATTCAATATAATGAGTCTTTTATTTATCAGGGACATGCTAGTGACTGGGTCCATGGATGAAACTGTTAAAGTATGGGATTTGCAAGACGGGAAACCAAACTTTGTCACACAAAAAAATATGTCCATCGGGTCCTTGTACACAATTAATGCATGTCCGGATGTACCTTATGTCTTCTGTGCAGGTGGTTCGAAAAAGGACAACCATTTGTATGTTTGGGATGCTAGAGAAAGCAATGCAGGTAATAAGCCATATATATATATTATATATATAGATATATATTCTTATAAGTTACTTGATTTCACATAAATTAAAACGTGATAATTTTTTGATTTTAGTGATGGAAAGATTCAAAGGTCGACGATTTGAAGACACCGTTATTCAATCAGAAGATGGAAATGGAGATATGGACGTTGATGACGAAGAACCCAAGCCTTCAACTTCTAAAAAATCTGGTACTTCAGATGGAAGGATAAAACCGACAAAGCGAACTGGTGATTCTAAAAAAGAAGCTGTTGCGGCTGCTTTGGAGGAGTCATCAAATACTACTGCCAGCAATAAAAAATCTAAGAAGAAGTCCAAAAAGTCTCATAAAAACTTGCATCCGAAAACACCTAAAGATCCTGGGCCGTCTAGCTCCTAGGTGTGAGTTTATAGTTTTTTATTGTCATTTGTTTAGTGACCTTAATTTTATAATATGAAGACTACGTTAATAAGACTTATACACTCTTGTTAGACTTTTGATATACATTTATTTTTCACCGGCAACCGTTTCATCGTTCCATACAAACATATGATTAAATCTTTATTTATATTAATGTAAATCCGTGCGTAACTTTTTCCAAGTTTAAATTGCGAGGAACCATTATTGCAAGTAAAAGCTCCACATAAAACTTAGTGTTAACTTAATTTTAAACTCAAATCAAACCCTGAGCGAAATCTTGCAATAAAATAAGTTAAACACGAACTAATCGTTTAAAATTTAATTTTATCTATCATTCGTAGCACCCATACCCACGTTTTTAGCGTCTTTGGTTTGCTATTGCATGTGACGACAATTTGCATTGATTTAATCCCACGTAAACTCATAACTCACAATTATACTAATAAATATAAATAGGAACATTCATCGTGCATTCATAAACAGCTGCTTATAAAATCTACAAAACATACAGCAGGATGAAGATAAACTTACACATTAACCGTAAAATTCAGAAAATTACACAAAGTATAGTCTGCATAAAAATTTGTAAAATCGTTATCACGAATGGCTGCCTTAAATCTATGGAAGAACAACAATTGAGTTACATTAAGAAATAATATTAAGTTTTAACAATAAGAAATTCCCCTAAAAGTTCCCGTGATGGGAGGCATGAAAGAAAGACCAGAAAGTTAGACAGGCACCATTAATGCAAGTGGCAGAACTCAATGCTTGTCTTCAGTTTCAAGGGATCTAGCTAGAGTAGGAAATCTTGATAACCACTGCAGTCTTTGGGGTAAAACTCTCTTATCTTGATTATGATTTGAAGCTAAGCCGAAGGGAACAAGTTGTTTTTGGAATGCACTGGCTACTGTAAATCTGAGCATCACGCACCCTAAATCATAAAAAATCAAATCAATTATTTTAATATCTGAATCCAAGGCGGAATGGATTTTTAAGTATTATCGGAAAATAATTCACCTGATGGATTGACATCAACTGTAATTTTATCATCTGGAGAAAGAACTCCATAATCCTTGTTAGTATAAAGATCTTCAACTCTATAACCAGCCTCATGTGTTAATCCAAGCTCTCGGTTGATCACAGACACTTCAGACGGAGTTCCATCCGTTCTTCTATTAAGGAAAACAATTGCGTATGAGAAGTCGGCTCTTACGACAGGTGTAATTGGTCGAGCCCAGATTTCAATTCCTCGATCCTAGATACAAAAATCAAGCATGGAATTTAGATGAGGTATGGATAATGTGTGTTTCTTACATGCATAAGTTATTTATTTGTTAGATAACAAACCTTGTAGATTCGTCTACCCTGGATTCCTAAGATATCTTGGTTAACTGCAATAATCTTTCGATTTTGAAGAATAGCTTTGTAGTCGGGCTTAATTGTTCGCAGGTCAACAGACATCAACAAAGGTGAAGCCCAAATAGCCCAAAGGGCAAATTGGGATTTACTTTGTTCATAACTGAGTCCAAAGTTTCCAACAATCAACTGCATAGACAAATATAAATGGCATTATTATTTTGAATACATACTAAATTAGGTAAACACATTGAGGACTATTATAACTCTTGAAATAAACTAAAATTACCATATCAGGGTCATTCCAGTGTCCAGGTCCAGCATTAGGAACGATAGCATCTTGATTTTCACCATAGTAGTCAATAATTGTCTGAATGCTTTGCCATGAATCTTGAATATCATCGAAGTTTCTCCACATGTTACAAGCAGACTTGATTGCTGTGTAATTAGGCTAAAACAAGAAAACAATTTTAAAATAAATATATTCAAGCTCATCAGCCTATTTGTGTTTTAGTGATTATTGTAGGTAGTATGCAATAATTATTTATAAAGAATTTTACCTCGATTCCACTGTAAATTTGGTACACAGGCCACGAGCATGAGTAAATCATTGATCTTCCAGTTTGATTTAAAAAGTATCCAAATTCGGGATAGCCTTTAAAAATATAATAGTTTTATTTTAGTAAATTAGTATTAATGCTAATAGCCAAGAGTTTTCAGAAAAGTAATAAATATAAAGCTGTTTATAAGCACCTCTGTCCATATCAACGGGATGGGAATAACAGCCATCCAGTTTTACATAATCGACATCCCAATCCGCAAAAGTATTCGCATCTTTCTCCAAATGCCCTAAAATACCTGGATAACCAGCACAAGTGTAGTTTCCATAATCTTCATATATTCCAAATTTAAGACCTTTCGAGTGAACCTAAATAAAATGAAAGGGATTCATGTAATTAGGCAATTATACACGTTTGAGCATTGCTAGTCTATTATGTTCTTAACAAGCCTAATACAATCATGTAGTATTTAAAATGTCAAATGCGTAATGTAAAAATAAATTGATATCCCTCGAAATCGAGATCAGCTATCTACGTGTGATCTCGCATCATAACCCCCCACTGTTCCGCATAATCTCTAAATATGCTTATTTTCGACCTTATTCTTATTACATTATCACCAATTCATCTTCAGTGAATCGTGATTCGTGACTGCAGGCATGATGTAAAGAGAGAGAGAGAGAGTGAATCAGTGAATCCAATTGAAATAGTCCTTATGACTTGATATGGAATCATGCCATACATAACAAACACACACAATGTGCTGTCCGATACCGTCGTTTTTACATTTAAGCTTCCACCACTGGGTCAAAGACAATGGAAAAGGAAAACTTACATAGCTTGAAAGAGCTTTCATTCCACTAGGGAATCGTTCGGGATCAGCTTGAAGTCTTCCAGCAGAATCTCTCGTCTTCGAAAGCCAGCAATCGTCAACTATTTATTCAGAAGAAAATAAAAACTATAATATTTATGAAATCTTTCAAAGAAGTCATCAGGTACCCTCGTAGACTTTTAACCTTAATCATAAAAACTTACCGTTGATGTATTCATATCCTACTGCAGCATAACCTTCACTCACAAGCAAATCTGCCATTTGCATGAAAAGTCGTTCACTAAAATAATAAACAAATCAAATCAATTTGCTGTAATTTCACGCATCTCGTTAGGGTAAACTATATAAATGCAGTGATTGTAAAATTAAGCCTCTAAGGGTGAAAATTATTTTATTGAGCAATATGTGGGTGGACCCCATATTAATTTAGAAAATACATTCAAATAAACCTTGAAATACTTTAAAATCTTTCATAATGTTGTTAAGTTGATTTTTTCTGATACAAATAGTGCGTAAGCTTATTTTCTTCTTAAATTGTATATTATTACAGGTCAAAATTAGTTTACTAATGATTATATAATGTACCTTCTGTATTACTTGTCACCTCAGGCTTCTAAAGACTGAAGTTTCCATTAAGTTTCCACTTAAAAGTTTACATGGATTTTTTGAATCCCTAATTGCATAACTGCTTTACTACGACTTTTAATTAAAGGGAGGCATACGGTTTGACCAAATAAGTCTCTAATAACAATAAATAACTCATAATATGTTCTAGAATGCCCTTATCTTGCCATGGTTTACCAAGACCATAATTTATACACATATTATGGTAATAGTGTGATTGCATTTAGGTATTAATCTCATGAAATCTTAAGAAACGGATAGAAACAGAATTTAAAGTACCATTAAAGGAGACTAAATGTCTAATTGGAGATAAAAAGATGCAACGCTAGTGCTTAATATCGTGTAACATGGGAATTTATTAGATTTGCATAACTCATCTATAAGGCAACCTTGATGACGATATATTTATCGTGGATGCAACGATTTAACTGGTGCAACAGGAGGTTGTTTTGCTGTTGTAAACCGTACTTTTTTCCCATCCTCAAGATATGAATTAAAATAGTAAAGTAAGGTAAGTTACGCTATGAAATAGAAATGGAGTCATCTAGTCTTTACAATGTGTCATAAAAAGATTTTCAAAGATTTGAAATGTTTTTTAGAGCGTGCTTTATCTTCCGTAATAAAGACGATATTCTTAGATAACAATTCATGCGAGCACTAGCTTACAATGTTTGCAAATGAGTAGATAGTAGTATCCATTTAAATTATTTAGTTGAATTGGGTTTTACTTCTTCCCTAAAAACTTTGACAGGTTTCATTATGGCTACATTTCTTTGGTGAATTTTAATTAGTATCGCAGGTAACTGATTTAAAATCTAATGTCTCAGACAAGCGTGACCACAACTGATTGAAATGATGCATATTTTACTTTCTCAAAATGAATTATGTTTATATAAATTTTAAACTCATAGTACTTAAACCTTATAGTACTTTTACTTATGCATGTCACGTCATTTTTTAATTGTCTCACACAGATTTACGGATATATTTTTTCCCATGCATAAATTACTAAAGTAAATTATTGATATGATTGTGCATTATTTCTATTAAAAAGTAATTGCATCTTATAAAATCAGTTGAATTGAAGCAATAAACATTTCGATATTATTATTTAGTTTAAAAACAAATTACCTGATACAGTTATCCGGATCATTAACGCAGTCAGTATTACACCGAAATCTTTCCCAAGCTAACCAACCCATCGGTGGCGTCCTTGCCAGTCCATTTTCCAATGATGAAGTGAACAAAGGTACTATAAGCAGTATCACTCCACCCAGTAATCTTAAAGCTGTTCTTCTTCTCATTTTGATGAAATATGTTTGATCACTTTATCAAAACTTTTTTGTCTAAAACATAAAAACAAAGTATCAATCAAAAAATGTTTTTAGTCACAGGTCACAGTCCACGTCCAATAGGAAATCTTGTACAATTTATTTTTTTTATTTCACCAACATTCAATAAAAAATCGTATGCAAAATTAATTATTCAATCATCAATTAAAGAATCGTCTGTATTTAACACTCTTTTCTGTTGACCTAAGTTGAGACAGAGAGCCACGAGGTAACTGAGAAAAACTCATGGAAAACCTTTTGGTTACTTACTAGTTAATTGGTATAAAGTTGATGATGGAAAGTGAATGGGTCAGCATTAGTGGAATTTGAAGAATTAAACGAAAGAAGTAGATTAGACAGTGAAGAGAAGAGTTAAAGAGATTTGTTCCAATTGTCTCAAATGAAACTTAAGCAATGAAATGTAAGTACTGGTGCAGTGTAAAACACTAATAAATATTTACCTACACCTCAGGTAAGATAAAGACTTGCCAGTATGAGCAACTACAGTAAGCAAGTTTATATTTTGTTGTGTTTCAAAGGCACATTACATTCCTAATGCACTCACAACTATTAACTGCAAAGTTAAAGTTAAGTCAGCATCAACTACTTTCAGCGATATACTCACTTGTATTGCTACAACAGTTTCATTTATCACCATAAAAGCTTATTCAATGGTAAAATAGATAGGATAGAAAATCTTATCTATTTAATAGCATAATATAATAATAACAATAAAATAATATAAAAGGTAATTGTTCCCTTAAGAAGCTGTGAGATGTATTACAAGTAAAAATCTTGAAGAAGAGATTCGTTTTTACATGAGATTCTCTCAACTTCTGAGTACGATTGATGTGCTTTTCATTGCAGACAGATGTATGGACATTCGTGGCAATAATATTAATACTTGATACAGAGCAAAACAGAGTACAATCAATAAGTACAAAGGTAAATAGATAATTGAAGGATCACGTCTTCAAACTTCAAGATTACTTGGGTTAGAGTAAGATTATGGAATGTAGAATTTCGAGCAATTGTCATGTAATGAATGGGTCAGTTATCTATGGGGTAAAAAAGGGCCATTCTTTGTTATCCAAATGAATGAAAAGAATGTGTTGAGAAGAGAGGAACAAAACCTTGTGAAAGCGAAATTTGATCTAAATCTTAACAATATAAGTAGAGATAATTGTCTATGTCACGACATTAGCACTTCAAATTATATCCTGTGTAGTTAGAAAAAACAAGGGTGAGGAAATGCCGACATCATCGTTAGCTTGTGATTTTTTAATGATTCCCTGTACCTTTTTTACCATTTAGTTTTGGATATTGCTGCAACATTATTTTTTTGAAACCATTAAAGTATTAGCATATTTGGCCCCATGATACTCTATTACTTACGCATATCCGGTTAATAAGTGTGAAAATAATACATTAAATTTCAATTGCACCTTTGATCATTTCTGCCTAATTACAATTATAGTGAATAACTATCGATTTCTTTTGGATTACATTAGACTGCATTTTTAAGATATGATATTATGGTATTTGAGCAAGAAATCTACTCAATTCTCGCATTTCATTCCCCAAATGAAATAGTTTAACCTCACCTACAAATTGATTTGTAATAGTGTGGCGTCCAACCAATTTTCGAATAACTATTCTATCCACCCATACATCAAAATACGCAATGGGAGTAAGACCCACCCTTATTTTTCTAAATTCACATGGAATTTCGGCAATTTTACAACTTAGCAATTAAGGCATTGTATACGCTTGTCATAATAGTAATTGCGTTCATTATCATTAACGCAGTTTAAAGCTTTTTCATTGTCATTGGGCAGATTGATTTCCTAACATTTAATAGATAGTTCAGCAGTGGTGTGGTTTGGTTTTCTTCATTTTAGAAGAATGTTATAATTTCTCTAAATGAATTCAGGGGGTGGGTTACTGACTTTTTACGTGGGAATTATTATTCCTCATTGCTGCCTTTCTTATAATTTTACAATTTCGTTCAAAAACCATAATATTTTGCTTCAACTGGTGTGCAATAAGATAAATACAGCTAAACTCAGCCGGAAATTGCATAAAGCGTTAGTTATCAACTGTTCTAATATCTATACTCAACAAATCAAATATTTTAACTGGATCTTCAGTTGTAAACTTTCAATATAAAATGTAACTGAATATACCTACATTGCAAGGACGGCTTAACCTGATTAAAAATGCCATCAAATAATTCTGTCTAAAAACGATATGGATCTCAGGAATCAATTGAGAACTTAAAAAGAAAATATACTAACCAACCTTATCAGGAGAGAAGATGGTGGTTGGTAAATATGGCGTGCAAACTGCAAAGAGTGCAAACACGATAATTTCAGAATATTTTTTTTAATCAAAGGGTCAACGATGAATTACACCAAATCCAAATACCTCCCGGACTTCAATTATCAGACAAAGAATTTCTGAATCAAAACACTTTACAGTAATTATATTAAAGGTGCAAAAGGTGCCATTAAATTTCATACGAAACGCATCAAGTCATTCGCAAAAGTACAGTGTACTTAATTATCAGTGCTCATGTCAACGAAATCGTCATATCTTCCATTAAAAAGGGTAACAGGAAGTTGTAGAAACTAGATGTGCATACCTTTGAGATTACAAGTATGTGATTTATTATCTGTGCTGCGGCGTATGTACCCAAGTGTTGAGATCCTTTCTAGATATCGATTATGATCAAAAACAAAACAAAAAAATCGCTGTACATTTTAACATATTACGAACTATGAGTAACAACTGACTGACAGGTCTGATTTAGTCATTAAATGCAGAGAGATAATAATTATGGCTGTAAAGTAGAAACACAAGACGTCTAATTGAAATAATATCGTGCAAGATGCGAAATGAAAGCTATGAATTAACCCTAACTATTATAAGACACATAATAGTAATAATAGTAATGTTCTATTGTAATAATGTTAGATCTGCCTTACAAAGAGTAATTTGCTTCTTAATCTATTAAGCAAAATTTATGAGAAAAAACTTACAGAAAAGCAAGATGAAAGGGAATCCTAGCGATGAATGAAAAGATGATTTTTTTAAAATTTCTCAACGTTCAATAAACTCATACAATATAAAATGATTAGGTTACTAATTCAATTAGCACCGTATCGATAAAGCATTCACTATTTCACTTATGTCACAATAAAAACTCTTGGTTCTTTCATCTTCAAAAAGTTTCCCTTTTATACCTACATCGCATCGATATGAGAGGGCAAAGGCAAAACTACTCTTTATTTATGTAATACTGTTTGAACGACCTGGTTTAATAACAAAAGTATACATTACATTTAAACATTTAGCGATTTCCCTTGGAACGGTGAAAACTCTATACATAGGTTTAATCGAACCGTTTACTGTATTTTGTTTGGATTGTGATAGATAAATGATTTATTTATCATAGAAAGTTTTCGCTAAAAAAACTTTGTCTGCGTCTTTGGTCTTAGTTTAAGCTCGAAATTATACTAGGCTAATGATTCCATAGAATTAACCTTACCTACCGCTGAGAACTAATAAAGAAAAGCATTAATCAAACAGAATCACCATATTATTCATAGTAGGTAATCTCATCTCACTCAACTCAAAAACGGAAAGACAGTACAGATCTCTTATAACTATGATAGTCTGTTGAATTATT
>JAQFYJ010000959.1:0-10703 GCA_034694685.1 Isotoma anglicana | reverse complement strand
TAGGGATCGAACCTCGGCCTTTCTCAGGGGCCTACAGTCCTCACCACTACCAACTGAACTAACTGGGCTTAGCTTTAACCACATATTTAACAAAAACATAAAACACCTGTATGAACTTTACAAACTTTAATAGTCTGCACGTCTGGAAAGAAAATAAAAAAGTAGTTATAGTTCACTATATGTACAGCCTAAACAAAACTAATTATTTATAAATTATACAATCTACAACCTTTGGTAAATGGAATTATTTTAAGTCGAAATCAAACAGAAATATTAAATCATTATGTAGTTAGCATTTGTTCTGTACCAAACAACTCTTCTAACCAATTTTACTGTCACTAGTTATCTGATGTTTATGTTTCCGTGCAATTAATAAATCATTTTGAGTTAAATGAGAATTTTATTTTGTAGATGAGAAACGGAAGTGGCCATTTTAATTTTTCTGTACAGTGAAATCGTTGAAATTTTTAAGTCAAATCTTTATGGGGTTGTTAGCTGTCTGGCTGCTTTGAAACTTCCTCTGGCTAGTTTGGCCTTTCAAAAGTAAGTTCACTTTATTATCAAACATTTGACTACAGAAGGACAACCGGAAGCGGAAATATTAAACATAGCTCATTGGCATATATGCATTGAGTGATTTATTCCACGAAAATAGTTTGGGACCATGTGGACAAGGGAATAATGGGTGGGATCTGCAGCCTTGGAGACAACTAGTGATCGGAATGTTTCAGCTCGTTTCAAAATTTCCGTTTCGTTTCAGTTCAACGTTAAAACTGTTTCCAAAAATCTGTTGCGATTCAATTCCAGTTCAAACCGTTTCAGTTCAAGGCTTGAACTGAAACGAAACGTTTAAAACACGTTTCAACAAAAAATTCGAAAACCAAAAAAAAAAAAACTCACCGAAAAATAAACTGTAAAAGAAGTATTTCCAAATTGTTCAGGCAAATAAAGCTAATGTAAGAATGCTTGAACTTCTTTTCGACAGTGTTGAAAACTTTTTGTAAACGATAGTGTAGATAAATTTGAAAAATTAATAATTTTGCTGAAACACATTTCAAGTGTTTCATAAATTGTGTTTCAGTTCAGTTCAGGGAGTGAAACGGAAAATCTGTTTCGTTTCACTTTCTGAAACGTTTCAATTTTTGACCTGAAACGAACTGAAACGAAACAAAAAACACGTTTCTGAACTTAAACGTTCCGATCACTAGAGACAACACTGGCGTTCACATATTTAGTTACTGTGACATGTTTCGATTTGGAAATTCGTTTCTTCAGACGGAAGACAGGGGATGGACTTGAAAACTGCGGAAATGATTCTCAAGACTAACCGCATGGCCCCAGCCCCCCACATGTTTCACAGTTGAGTTCATTGTCATGGGTAAACTTTGTGACAGAGTCATTTCTTGATGGAATCAAACTTTTTGGAACATTTACTGCAAGTGCAGCGCAAACAAAACTTGTTCTTTGGGTTACATGACATATGTGTCAAACATGTCCGACACATAAAACACTGAGAAACATGACAAATTGACAAATACAAAAGACCGTGTAGTTTAAATTTGAACGTGGTTTCAATACGCATGGTAAAATCGACAACACAAAAGAAAACGTTACGAACTGCAACTAAATAGACGATTATGTTTTTTTAGATTAAATGATAGTAATCACCCATTGGCTCTTCCATTAAAAGACTGATTTATTAATCCAATTACAGTTGTATACATTATAATACTAACAAAGTAAAGATAACAATAACTTTAGCATTATAGAAAAATAATCTATCTGACTACTCATCTCTAACTAGCATACAGAAGGATGAACGTTATGACACAATCATAAAGTTCTGCTCTAAAAGTATGCTTAAGAACATATAAACCTCCTCTTAAGTTATGGAATGTATTTCCCAATACAAGAAGTAAGAAGTAAAAACTATTTAGAGTGACACACTCTAAATTCCAGTACAAGGTAAAGGCTACTTGACATTCGTACATTTTATATTATATTAAAATACAACATCGAGTGAAGGAGAATTTAAGAATCTGAAATTATTAAAGAATAAACAGCCAAAACAATGCTCCAAATTAATAAACTGAGAACACGTTCTTCTATAAAGTCTAAAACACTGAACTCAGAGCCACGTTATTTAATGTTAATATTTACGTACACATGCCTTTAAGCTATCTTACAAATATTCTGTTAAACAAACATAGCTCATTATAAGGATTCAACACTTACACAAGGATGATAGACGTTGACTCTTGATTTAAATAACTAAGACTAAGTGTCGCATATCTCTATTGTAGACATAGAACAAATTATTTTATAATTGTATAGCAACACAAGATGTCATTTAATCTCAATTTATATTTATATATTACTTCAATCACTAACTAATTCCTATTAATGACTTTGAATATTGTTTATCCATATCCTAAACTTAGGTTGGGATGAATTACCTGCTTCCAAGTTTCCTTTCTGCCTGCCTGTCAATAATCAATATAGTTATTTGCCTGCTGTAATGTTACCTGACTGCGGCTAATTTGCTTACTTTCTTGGAGCTGACGAGCCTGCTTACGGCTCACTCGTCTTCATTACTACCTTTTGTTTTCCATGCGTCATTTTGCTATAAGAATGGTGATCTGAAAACTGCAGCGCACTTTGAATGCAACTGCCTTGCAATTCTGCGCCCCATTCCTCCAATTTGATCGATCAATCGCAAGACTAACCATAAAGCAACCCTTGCAGCAGCCTTAGTTGATGAATACATGTATTTAAGGAATTCCCAAATGGTGTATCGAAGTTCCATTACTAGAACAATTGTTGCCAATGCGAATCCTACCACCGCAATAACGAAAGTGGTGGCAAAGCTTGAAGTTACTGTCTGCGGTTGAAATCTATCCCCGTCTCCGCCAGTGTAGAGTCTGGGCACTTTCAACTTGTCAAAGAAAGACTCCCACATTGAGGTAATGCCAGATTGCATCAACAACTTGAGCATCATGTACGCTGTCTGGGCGCCATTATTGTCAAACTGAAATACGTTCACAGTCCAGTATTTAGACTCATTTCCACGTGCATATTTATATCTTGTTAGCTTTGACCGCTCTTGGAAAATATTCTGCTCAAACGTTTTCATCACCGAATTGTCAGTTACAAACACAGTTTTGTCACACTTGTCGATAATCTTGGCTGCCTCTGAAATATTTTCGACTATCGAGTTAGCCAGCAAATAACGATTTATTGAAGTATCCAGCATTGAAAACAGTTCGGACTCTGCTTCCAAGTACGACTCTGAGGTTCGATTTTTCCATTCTATGGGGTCAGAAAAATCTGTGTAGAGGGATCGCGATTCGTAAAATATTTTGTCGTGGATCCCGAATCGGCCCTGCGAGTCATAATACTTGATTAAGTCCTCAAATAGGAAAGAGGTGAACTCATTCTCTTTTGCTTTATACTTGTTGTGCTCCACCCACATTTCTCGTACCTTATATTTGGAGTAAGTGTTAGTGGAGACGAGTGTGAATCCATGGTCTTTAAGGTCGGAGAATGTCTGAGGATATTCTTTCACCACAGGCAGAAGGATTCCATTGGTCACGATTCCTTTGTAACAATTGGTCATGACTATGCCAATACCCACCCAGAGCCAGAAAAACCAGTGGAAATATTTCTTTTCTTTGTATTCGCCTGCCTCATCGATACTTTGAGAAACTTCTGTTAGCACACCGCAAAATGTGATAATTCTCTCTATTTGGAGGAGAAGAGGCTGCTTGGGGTTGGCTACAATAATACAACAGGTGAATAGGAAGAGGGAGATTAGAATACACAGCCAGATGTATGATCCATAAGGTGTGTGGAAATGATCCAGTTCAAACGATTTGGTCAAGGGGGAACAACTTAGAAATGTAAAACTTGTGTTTCTAAGAATGACAAAATGCAAACTACTCTTCCAATATTGTATGTATTGAAAGTGGTATTCGCGTTCATTTGCTACTGTAAAATCAACAGGTTTGTCCGTGTAGAAACCACATTCTGTTTGATTAGCTTGATCCAGTAAGATGTAACTGAGCACAGTGAGATAACTCGGAGCCTTAAACATGTAGCTGGGGACCTTAGCCAATTTCCTCACATAAGTTTGCACTGTTTGGATACGATCTGCTAAGAACCATTCTTCCCCTACGCCTTTCAGGGAGCAAAAATGCCCTACGTGAATTATCCCTGATTTTATATCCTCGGATATGATTTGTTTGGTGTAGGTTTTATTTATGGTTTCGATACTCCAACTCGCATTCCACATGATCGTGTAGCTTTGTGTGAATGCGTTTTTATTTGATTTCAGAATGCCGCCAAGATGTTGATACAAAATCTCAACAGTAATATAATTAAATTGCGTTGTCTGCTTTTGTACAAATACGTATAGACAGTGGATGCCTATTGAGTTCGCTGTGTAGTCTATTAAAGCTCCAATGTTGTTTCGAGAGTGTGTCCAACTACCCGCATAGACGTTGCTTATTTCATTGGCAGTGGAGAATACAGCGTATAAGGTTAGTACTGGTCTGTTGATTGGCAACCAGGGGGTAAAACCATACCGGCGGTCGCGGTAACCATGTAACCGTACGTAATATTCTCCTGGAGTGAGATGAGCATAGAAGGAACAATTTAGAGGGAGGTATTTACTTGTAGGCCAATAGTCAAATGATCTGTCTTTAGAAGCCAGCTTTGAAATTGTTACATCTTGAATGTAAAGGGGGATATAGGAGAGTTGGTTGAATTCAAAATTGGCGCTTTGTTCATAGAACACGATGTTCATGTAACAGAAGTCAAAGACTTGTAAGTGTTTTGCCAAATCTTCGTAAAAGTAGATTGTCTTTTGACACTGGGATAAGGGAATTTGATTGTGGAGGAATACAAATAAATTTAGTGTCAAAAATATTTTCATTTTCTTTGATTTATCAATATTGTTATGCTTGTTTCAAAATTTTGTAAGTTTCTTCTAGGTCTTAACTGTCCATTTGATCAGCCACTAATTGAATTGTATTTTTAAACGATTTTCAAAGGAGAAAGAACCCCACGAAGGTAATTTCGAACTTATACTTGGTACGTTGTAAAACAGGAGACCATAATATAATGTTTGTTACAAAAGTTTAAGTAAGGTTTTACAAACGGAATTAATTTTCTTGAAGAGTGTCTAGAAAATACTGAGGACAATACCACAAATATCTATTGGTAGAGCAGCAACACACTTAATCCATTATCAAAATTAAATAAATATCAAACAATAAATTTATGAGTTTCGGCAGAAGACACATTTGCTTTTCGTTATAGAAAGTCCCGATATATTTATGATTTAATCCATCATCTTGCTTTTTCACATACATAAACATTAAAATACCCCCACGTTAAAGCATCAATATTTAGATAATTCAACAATGTTGTTGATCCATAATGTGTCGTGAAAATGGGCTACGCCAAGAGTCACAAAATGAACTAAACCGAAAAGCGTGCAATAAAAATAAAGAAAAAACTAACTTTATTTATAAAAAAACATTTTTAAACAACCGTCCATTTCCTCAACTCCTTTTCATTTTTGAGTATTAACGTACGGTTTAAAATTTTAAAGTTAATTAAGAGAAGTATTCCTGGTCATTTCATTATGGTTAATCGACTGCGCGTTAGCCCAATTAGGGAAGCGGTCTAGGTTCGATTCCTAGTTACTATATTTTTGAAGTTTTTCTTTCTACCTTTTCTTTTGTTAAAAAAGCTACACATATTGAAAATATTTCTGCACTCGTATATAGCATGAATATTGTGTTTAACCCGCTATGAGGTTACGTTTGAGGATTTCGAAATGAGCAAATGCAACTGGAATACGACGCACTGGTTGTTAATACAAAAAATATTTTGGACCTTTTAAAATAAGGTTAATGGTTGATTTCTTTATTTTTGTGGACTTCATACTATGTCATTTGTCTATTTTTCATTGTAATAAAAGCATAGTCTAGCTAACTTTTCAGTCGTAGAAACCTCGTTCTAGTTTATTCTAAAATATTAAGAGTACTTAGTGCTCGGCGTAATTCCATTCGAGACAAAAATTTCCATTTCATTCCATCCAAATCAGGAATTGAATGAAAAACAGTCATTCAATTCAAGTCGATTCCATTCAAGAGTTGGCTTGAATGGAATTCACTTTAGATTGAATTGAATGGAATTGAATGACTTTTCAAACCAAGTTTTGAAAACATCGCTAAACACATATAAAAAATATTAATTTCAAAATTAATCTTTTTTATGTCGGTTTAAAGAAGTCCACAAACTCTGACATTAGAAGCAACTTTTGATTTGGGAAAAATTTGGTGGTATATTTTTAGTTTTTATGAATTTTTTGGATTTCAATTCCATCCAATTCAAAGTTTTCTATTCCATTCCATTCATACTCGGAATTGAATGAATTCATTCAATCCAACTTTCATTCAATACAATTATTTGGTGAATGGAATTGAATTGAATGGAAAAACACTTATTCAGACTCGAATGACGCCGAGCACTAAGAGTACTGTCCATTGCTATGCCAGTGTATTTAATCGCAATAAACAAATATTAAGAAAGGATGCGTGGTAAAGAAAGGCGGCGACTGAGAACTACTTTCTTTCTACTTCTGTTTTCACTAAAAAGGGCAATCACTTACATTTTATGTGAAGTAGTTCAATGACTTCTTTTATACTGTAGAATTTTAGTATCAAAGTCAGAAATGGTGAACGAATTTTTAATCTTAGAATTTGCATTTACACAAATAGGGCACAGAAAAACGAGAAAAACTATTCGAATTTGCATACTTTACAATGAATTGCACAAATAATACATTGCTGTTAGGAATGCCTGCGATTGCATGCCTTGGGAAATTGGCCATTTTAGGCATGAAGCATTAGCGTATTTTAGACATATGTTAGGCACATACAATTCGGACACATTATACAGACTCAAATTGTTTTTTAGGGAGTCCCAAATAACAAGTTTTAAATGCTATATCAGTAATTTGCTCATTTATAATATTTTATTTGTTCACACAAAATTGGTTTATTTCAATCTTTTAGATAGTGTTTAGCTTGATTTATAGATGTAAAAGTAAAACGGCGACATGTATTACTTGCCTTAACAATGCCCAACCTGCCCTGACATTTAGCAATTATGCCAATCATATTGGTTAAACGACAAATATGCCGCATTAAAAAATTTACTGAAGTATCATATATTGTTAGTTTTTTCACGGACAAGAAAGGACAAAAGACAATTATAATTACATAGGTTGCGAATCTACTAAATTTATGGTAGCAGCAAAGCAATGCAGTTGCAAAGTTTTAACTGGGGTGAAAGCAATAAAAGAGATTCAAAAACTCAGATTTTTTAAACGAAAGAAAGAAAGATTGAAGAAATATCCCAAAAATGTAGTGACAAGGAATCGAACCCTGACGCTTCTTTTTCCGGGATAACGCACAACCCAATCCACCACAGTGTCACTAATGAGATGACTAAGAATATTTCTCGTATTTAATTTTCAAGTTTTATGCCGTAAGTTTAGACTATGAGATAGGAATTTAGGAAATGGCCGGCAAACTGTGTATTTTTTGAAATTTTTTATTCTGATTTTTTTAATAAACCATGAAAAATTGTAATACTCTAAATGATTTAATTGTGAGATTGTGTGGATTTAAACACTGTTAAAAACATCTGAGAATGAATAGCCCAAGAACAGAAAATTTCTACACAATTTAGGTTAATTTTACTGACCTAAAGAAAAGCTGCGCATAAACATTATAAACGTTAAACTGCCTATATATTTGGTATTCTTAGTATTCTATAACAACATAAGATGAGACTGATATTTATTCGTGATTTTCATTTTTTTTTGTTTTTGCCACTAATATGATTTTCCAATGTACAATATCATTTTTTATGAAACAAAGGGTAATACGAGCATGACTTACGCTTTGAATAGACCCGCCTTGCCATCATGTGTACAATTCCTTTAATTGGACTGACAAATCCTATGAATATTCTAATGAATGCCTTTGCAGCGACCTTAGCTGATGAATATATGGGTTTACGGAATTCCCAAATATCGTATCGAATTTCGAATAGTGAAATTGTCGAAGCTAATGCAAATCCCACCATACCAACGACGAAAGTAGTGGCAAAGTTTGAGGTGATGGTCTGTGGTTGAAATCTGTCAAATTGAGTAAATTCCTGATTACATCAGCAGCTTGAGCATCATGTACGCTGGTTGGGCACCACTATACTCGAACTGGAAAATGTTCACAGTCCAGTATTTAGACTCATTTCCAAGGGCATATTTATATCTTTTTATCTTTGACCGTTCTTGAAAAATATTCCGTTCAAACAATTTCATCACCAAAGTGTCAGTTACAAAGACAGTTTGGTCACATTTGTCGATAATCTGGATTGTTTCCGAAATATTTGCCACTACAGAATTTGCAAGCAAATAACGACTGATTGAAGTATCTAACGTTCCTAACAGAGCTGACTCTGCTTCCAAGTAGGATTTTGAAGTACGATTTCTCCAGTCAATTAGGTCACTTAAGCGAATTTAGTTCCATTTAGTCTTAGTATTAGAATTATATTCAAGCTTGATCTTAAAATATGACTCATTTTAATTTTTGTTTGACTCCTGACCCTGACTGATCAATCAACAGGCCAATAGTCTGGCCTCCACAGAAAAATACGTGGCTGGTAGCATTCCCAGCTAGGCTGCAGCAAAAAACAATTTTGTGCAGGCCCACAGCTACTAAATCGAATGCACACCTTATCCAATCAAACAAGCAACGTGACCAAAACTACATATAACATTTTTGGTTTGTTTTTGGATTTTTAGTTTAAAATTTGTTTTACTAACTCTGACCATGAACTTTGACATATTAACCCAGTTGATGAAATTGTGATGTTGCTTTTTCTACTAATCATTTACAAATTCAAATATACAGGGTTATTTTGTACAAGGTTCAGGTGTTTGAAACCTTGTAGCAATATAACCCGTCAACAGACTTTTCCTAATTTTACTTTTTTATAAAGATAAAATTATAGAAAAGTTTACGTGTTTTCACGATAACCAATGTAAGGTCTTATAACTGACCCAGGCGGGTCGTAACAAAAATTGTCCAAAAATAGCATTGGCAGCATAGGGACATTTTTTGAAGAATCTTCGAAAATTTCATATGGAAACCAGAATTTCCTATGGTTACATTGTCAATTTTCCAGCTGAAATGATAAAAAAATTGCAATTTTACTCTAAATATGATAGAATTAAAAAAGGTTTGAAAAAATACATTGTAATAGGCATTCAAATACAAAGAAATTTAATATCTGTTATTTTACGATTTTCTACCACACGACACAGGAAAAGCATAAATGTATTATTATTGTTACCTTAAAAGACGACTAAAGACTTATTCCGGTTAAAATTTTATGTTTTAGTGGATATACTTCTCGGGTCATTAGTTTTCTTTAAGTTCACTTAATTGTTTCAAGTTTTAGTGAGAGGTATTCCTCTAGGATCATTAGTTCACTATAAAGTGGTTGAATATTTTCGGATTGTTTAGTTTGTTATGATTAGGTAGAGCAGGAAGATAATTTATTTGATTTATTAAATACCATTTATTTCATAAAAATAAATTGAGAGTATAAATTAGAGACAAAAAACAGTATTTCAATGAGTAAGTTAAATTTAAACGCATTACTCAGTTGCAATTTGTTTATCGAATATCAAGCGTACATCTAAAATTAAAATTTTGAGCATGTGGGGTTAATCTTTCAATAGTTTAATCCCCACCTGGAGTTTCTTTTCGACAATTATCAAAGGGATGACCAGTGTAACCCTTGGGACATGAACAAATCGCCTTGTGACTTGCCATGCCGACCTGTTTATAACATCAAGATTATTTAATTATCTGTGATTAAATAAAGCAGTATCTCAAATATTAGATTAATTCATACTTCACTTTGTAACATCTAAAATCATTAATCGACTTACACTGCATTCAGCATTTGTTCCTGTGAATAGTTAAAAATGTAAACTTAGACACTATACGGTCATGATTGAAAAATAACTCCCCTGTCTTAGTTAATTATTAATCAAACCAAACCTTTGAATGGTCGGAATTTTTATCATATAAACATATGGCTTACCGCAAGCGTTTTTGCAGGGATCTCGACACGTAAAGCCGATACAAGCTCTATAAGTCAAATACAACATCGTTAAACCCTTCACTGACAATCGATTTTATAACTCATAAGGATCAAATCTACTATATACGCAGTTATGGTTACGCACCTGTTTACTGGACAATCAGCATGGCTGGTACATTCTGGGAAACACTTGGTATACGGGTCACCAAGATATTCCACAAAACATGTACAAACGGCTGCATGTTTCCTCACCTAAAGTTTTAGACCAGATTGTACGAATACATTTTTATAAGCTGTCTTAGTCTTATCTAGGGCATCATTCATGTATGTACATGAAAATTTATTGTTCATGTCATGTACATGAATTTTGGCTACATGACATGAATTTTTGAAAATGTACATGACATGAACATGTCATGAAAAAGTTCAACATGCCATGACATGAATTTCTCTACATGAATTACATGAACTTAAAAAAATTCAGTATAAACAGCAAAAAATTGGCATATTAC
>JAQFYJ010000958.1:0-10708 GCA_034694685.1 Isotoma anglicana | reverse complement strand
TGTTTACTGGCAGATAATATCTCGTATTAGAAATAGCATTGCATTAATTTGACATTTGTCTTTAAAAAACAATTAAAGCATCTTTTTCTGTTGGAGTAATTGCAATGAATTTCTTTTCCAGATTCCAGTCATCAATAGTAGCATAATTTCCTGTGTAAAGTAAACATCTTGTGCACTATATTATTTGAAGTTACCCTTTCTGGATTGAAACTGACAAACTACCTGCACATATGAATGAAGATACTGATATGATAAGCAAAATTTTAGTAATTGAAAAATTGTCTTAGATGTCCCAAATCTAGTAATTGAAGAAGGTATTATATTATTAATAATTTAATAATTAATAAATCTATTCTATTTAGAATCATGTAGTATCTAAATTCGTTTTTGGGTTATTTTACAGTAATCTCGGAATTTCAATTCCATCGCAAGATCAATGAATATTATTCATGTGAACATGTTTCTTCATATTTTGTATCAACTTTAATATCAAGTCTGGATCTGGAGTAAAAAGTAAAAATTTACGAATTAATAGAATTTAACCTCGCGCTAGTAACCAGTTTAAAATACTCTTAATTTTTCCATCAACATAGTACTGTAAGTGAATCAGTGTTGTCGGATTGTAGTTTTTTAAATGGTTTGAATTGAAACGATGAAACTTCCACGATTGTAATTTATTCATGCAAACACTCATGAACAAAGTATATAAGAAGCTATATAAAAGAAAACCTTCAGTGCATAACATTCTTCTGGGAAGCGCACTCTTCTGCCTTTGGTAAAAGGCCAATATTCTTGGAAAGAAAAGTGAATCGTGTTGTGTACGATAGAAGTAGCAGGCACCCCTGTTTAAAAAAATAATGTAACAAATCGAACACTTGTCAACATATGGAAAACTTGTCATCCTAACTTCCTAACATTATTTGATTTAATATAAAAGTGTAGTATTAAGCCGTGCAATCGTGAAGTGATTCCTAAAGTCTTGTGTTAAACCTGAAGAAGTATTAGGGTGAAGAGAGAGTGTGTGACATCCACATCATAATTACAGCCAGTGGCAGTAAGTAGAGTTGGATTAAAAGACTGCCTAAAGATTAGTTTGTTAACAGAGATGTAGACCTGTAATTTGATATTTACTACTTAATCAATGTATGGAAAAGAGATCAGATCAGAGGCCAGGATTAGTATCAATTGTCAAGAGTAGGATATGTGCAGACTGTGAGCAATATTATTACTACTGCACACTGTGCACTGATATTAAATATGGTTTTATTAAGGTGGATTAGAATCGACTTGTATTGAATAAGGCGGAGAAAGTTTTAATCTTCGATAGTCTGTCAATTTAGTTGTATCCAGTAAATTTGCACTGACATTATCAACAAGGAAATGGACTGAATTGTAAATGGAAGCTTAATTAAATTACGACTTCAAAGTTAATTAATTGGATTCGACCTACTAAAATAGAAATATTAGTTATTTGTAATATTTATTACAGATCAATTATTTTCTACAGATATAATTTAACTCAAAATTTCGCAAAATATATTTCAACTCCGTTGTCCTCCCTTAACATCTCTTCGATACTTCGATGATGGAAAATCTTGATCAATAATTTTAAAATAGCATAAGTAAAGCCAATTATTTAATTATTAATGGTTGTCATCTATCTATTTTCTAAAAGTACAAATATCATCAATTACCCATTGATAATCAAAGATAATCAGAAATTTATATTTAAATAGTTGTTATTTGCAATAACATAATTTAGTAAGTTATTGATAAATCCCGACACAACATATACGCGAGTGTATCAGTAACCGTATAAGGCAATAAGGATCGACTTAATACTTAAAAAATGGAGAATATTTTTTGTGAAAGAAACTGAAATTCGGAAGGAATCGTCATCGGTTGTCGATAACTTGTCGTGAAAATAGTGAAAAGCTATCAAAGTCAATCAATTAAATTAATTCCAACTGGCCATCGAAATTAGATTTACCAACTCTTTTGTTAGTTTTGATTTTAGTTTAGTGCTAGTTAATTTATTTAGAAAATACTTAAAAGGCTCCTCTTTGAAGACCCCTATTCAAAAGTATAATGGCACTCAAAAAAGTTAAAGGGAATCTGGAGAGAATGTTTGACAAAAATATGGGCGATTTGGTCCGGGGTATCCGGAATAACAAAGATAGTGAGGTATGATCAACATTTGTTTAAAACCTGTATTTTTTGGCTCAGATAAGTCAAGTTACTAATGAAATTGTTATTTTTTAGGGAAAATATATTGCGCAATGCATGGAAGAGATCAAGGTGGAGCTGCGCCAAGATAACATGGCTGTTAAGGCGAATGCGGTGGCTAAATTAGCTTATGTAAGTCAAGACATGAATTTTTAGTGTTTTATCGTAAGCATTCACATTCTAAAAGGAACTTCAAACCATGAAATTTTATATTTCCTTTGTTTTGAAATAATAGCTTCAAATGCTTGGGTACGACATCAGCTGGGCTGGCTTTAACGTAATAGAAGTGATGAGCTCATCGAAATTTACACATAAAAGAATCGGATACCTGGCAGCTTCCCAGTGTTTTCATGCTGATTTAGAGATGTTGATGCTGACGACTAATATGATACGAAAGGATTTAAGTAGTCAACATCAATATGAAGCCGGTGTCGCCTTATCTGCACTTGCTTGTTTTGTCAGCCCGGATCTTGGGCGAGATTTGGCCAATGATATTATGACTTTGGTAAGTATTTTGTTTATTATAAGCTAAACAGATAATGGAATATCCTCGTATTACCGCAAATAATGACGATGTTTTCTTAACAACAGTTATCTTCAACGAAGCCTTACCTCAGGAAAAAAGGGATTTTGATGCTTTACAAAATATTTTTGACTTATCCTGATGCATTACGTCCTGCATTCCCTCGACTGAAAGAAAAGCTAGAGGATCCTGACCCAGGAGTTCAATCCGCAGCTGTAAATGTGATATGTGAACTGGCGAGGAAAAATCCTAAAAATTATCTTAGTCTTGCTCCAGTCTTTTTTAAATTAATGACATCCTCAACCAATAACTGGATGCTTATTAAGATTATTAAGTTGGTAAGAAACCTTATTTGTCAAATAGCATTGCTGGAAACATAATCTAATACGTATTAGATTTTTTTTAAACATTATTTTACGTTTCAAAAACAAATTAATTTGATCATCAGTTCGGTCGATTGACCATGATTTGTCCGGACATCGGTAGACAGCTGGCCAAACCTGTGATTGACATAATCATTAGGTATCATAAACTTTTATTAGATGGCTTGGCAAAACTTTCAACACAAAATTAATTATCAATGCGTCAATGCGTTTTATTTAGATAGTTAACGAATAGTTTTTAGGTGTAGCTACCGATGTCGTATATCTCAATCATAGTTTCTTAACTTTCTTTGTAAAATGTAAAATGTTACGTATCTGATCTCCGACGTAGTATAGTTATTTAGTTTTATCGTCGAAAGTCAAATGCCAACTAACCTTTAGTGTGTTGTCTTTTACTTACCTACAATTAGCGTGTTACTTAAATATTGAAGAATAGACTTATTGTAATGTACCGTCTATTTGTTCTTTGTCAACAGTTCGGAGCTTTAACACCTTTAGAACCACGATTAGGGAAAAAGCTGATCGAACCCCTCACCAATTTGATTCACAGGTAGGCTTTTGCACTGCTTGTATATTTGCCTTGATTATCATTTTTTTTATTGTTGTAACAAAAACTAATATGATTCTTGAAATGTCAACAGTACATCGGCCATGTCACTTCTGTATGAGTGTATCAACACTGTTATCGCAGGTGAGTTTGAAAATGAAAAATGTATACTAAATACTAATAGCATCAAATCTGAAACCTGTAACTTTTTTGTTTTGTGGATCGTGGTGGTATTTGTTTGTACAGTCGTGTCTCGTGTCTAGAGTTTTCATGGCTTAATTTCTTTGATTGTTGTAAAATCATTGTTGTAATTTTCATAATGATGGCTTATATGTCGTATACTAAAGTCATTTTCTGTAATGCTGCGATAAAATTTCAAATGAATATATTGATGATTAATTGTACCAATTGGCTGATTTTAGTGATACTGCTCAATTTGATTATGTAGATCTTATAAATGTATTATTATATAATTATGATTTAAGAATGGCTTAGGTGTATGTGGTGCCTTGAAGCTTGGGGTAATCATATGTATATGTTTCTTTGATTTATTCCAATACAGTGCTGATTTCCATTTCTACAGGGATGCCCAATCATAATGCTTCCATTCAGGTAAGATTTGAAGAAAGCGATTCAATCTCTGCGTTAAAAAAATAAACTACAAATTTTATTCTTTAATTTTTAGTTGTGTGTGCAAAAACTAAGGATACTTATCGAAGACTCGGATCAAAATTTGAAATATCTTGGCCTTCTTGCAATGTCTAAGATCCTAACAACACATCCAAAATCCGTTCAGACACATAAGGATTTGGTTATGAGGTGTTTGGACGATAAAGACGAATCTATTCGACTGAGAGCACTTGACCTTCTGTATGGAATGGTTGGTAAGAAGAATCTCATGGAAATCGTCAAAAAATTGATGATTCATATGGAGAAAGCTGAAGGGACCACTTACCGTGATGAACTCCTTAGCAAAATTATTCAGATTTGCTCACAGAATAATTATCAACATATCACCAACTTTGAATGGTAACTCTTCTCTTAAATTGAAATAAATAATAAAAGTATGTAGCATTTAAGGATGGTCTTTAAAAAATGTATTTTTATCATTGTAGGTACGTCAGTGTTCTGGTAGAACTTGCACGAGTAGAAGGACTGAGCCATGGAAATCTAGTTGCCTCTCAAATGCTTGATGTTGCGGTTCGAGTACATACCATCCGCCCATTTGCCGTCCAGCAGATGAGTCTTTTACTAGAGAATCCATTCGTTATCTTCGGATTTAGTGGGGGTTCAGCTAGAGCACCAAATATGACCCAAGTTTTATACGCTGCTGCTTGGATCTGTGGCGAATATATTCAGTAATGATCCTTTTCCTTTTTTATGTATTTTTCTTCAAGTTAACAGAACATTAATTAAAGGTTAATACAATACAGATTCCTCCCCAACCCAAAAGCAACATTGATGTCTATGCTAGAAGCCAGAGTGACACAATTACCCCACAACATCCAATCAGTTTATCTTCACAACTGTTTAAAGATTTTATCCCACATATTGTCAAAACCAACAACCACAACTCCTCCTAAGACTGCTGACCTTATTGATGGAGAGGCAGAAAATGAGAATAATGTTTCTGAAACGCCTGAACAATCTGAGCAAACGGATTCTGATGAGACACTCGACTATCTTGGAATTCAAGAGAAACTTAAGGTCTTTTTATCCTCTGAAGAATTAGAAGTACAAGAAAGAGCTGGAACTCTTCACAATTTTATTAAATGCTACCTCAAGTTGAAATCCAAAGGCTTAGATGATGATTTGAGCGAAGTAGCAACGGAATTAGCAGCAGCTTTTGGAAGTGAACTGAACCCAGTGGCTTCGAAAGCTCAGAAAAAAGTGCCTGTTCCTGAAGGGTTAGATCTTGACGCTTGGATCAACGATCCACCTTCAGAAAGTGAAGAGGAAGAGGATGACGATGAAATTCAAAGCTCTGATGTCTTCGTCAAGCATCATGGAAGTGGAGACTATGGCGGTGGTATTTTAGAAAAGAAGACAACGTATCAACCAACGGAAGAAGAACTTACTAGGGTATGAAAAGAATCTGATGTTTAAAATGGAACAACACGATTTTTCAAAATGCTGTGCTAACTGAGTATTTTTGGTATTTTAGCAAAGAGAGACTAGACAGCAAGAAGTAAATTTAAATCCACACTACTTAAAAGACGTGGGCAAATCTCCAAGTAAGGGACTGAATGGTTCTACCTCCGGAGCTGGAGCCGGAGACGTACCCCCCGTAGAAAAATTAGAATTGAACGTAGCCCTTCAGATTCCCAGCTTTGCCTCTTCCGACAAATATCTTCTAGAGACACGAAAGAAAAAGGTCAAACCTGAAAAGAAACCAAAAAAGACGAGCAAAAAGAAGAAGAAGAAGGGAAAGAAAAGTTCAGAAGAGGAGGAAGAAGAAGAAGAAATTCAAACTGTTCATGTAGTAAATACGGCTATTGAAATGCCCGAAGGTGCCACTTTATCTGACGGAGATGAATCTGCTCTTCCTGAGGATGATCCTCATCGCGCTCTTAATATCGACTTAGACATGTATGTTAAATCAAAAATTTAGAACTAAAATGATTGCAATTTAGAATTTCTGAGGCTTTTCCGTGGTACAAACCTAATTTTACTACTTAAATAATTCAATTCATTTTATTTCAGTCCTCTCCAACCTAGTGAGACTATTCCCATTCCATCACATCGAACGTCGAAGAAATCTGGAGATCCGTATTACATTAAAAATGATAGCCACAGTACTGCGAATAAACAGCCCGTCAGTGATACGACTGAAAAGTCAACAACTAAAACCAAGTCTTCCGAATCTAAACACAAATCTCATCATAAGAAGCATAAGAAAGAAAAGTCAAAATCAAAAAAGCACCAGGACAAAGAGGTAGATTTATTAATAGAAGACCCTAACGAAGTGCCATTGGTTAATCAAAATGGCAAAGAGCTGTCTGATGGAGCAACAGATGATAATCCAGCAGCTATAAGTCGTGAAACAAATGCAAAAGATCGGTCAGACTATGTGAACGACTTACTGGAGGAGCTTGATCCTGTCAAAGCGGGTAATAACAATAACATTGACTCAAAAACAGAGGAAAACTCCACAATAGTCATTTCCAGTGAAGACTTCGCGGACCTTCTGGCTGGTGGAGAGCTCAAGTTCAAGAAGCGGGTGGAAGTTCCTAAGGATCAGAATGACCTTAGTTTAAAGAAGGTAACATTCGTTTCAAACTTTTGGTATCTTTTCATCAAAGTCGTTCGGACTTCCTCTTACCTTATTTAGATATAACTGAAATTACTTGACAAATTTATTAACAGGTGGTGTCAAAAGTTGTCAAAAAGTGCAAGTTGCAAGTGGTCGAAGAAGCTGATGGATGCTCCTCTTTGTATCGAAAGACTTCGAAAGGCTCCGACGTGTGTTTGCTCATAAAAGAAAAGGTTGGAACCCTCCAGCATTTACACACTGCGAAATTGACATTTTTACCATAATAAAATCTTATATTCATTTTGATATTTTATAATCTTCATCTTTATTTTTCAGAGAAAATCAAATTTAATATCAATCGAAGGGAAAAGCAACTCGGAGGATTCAATAAAAAGAATAGTCAAAGATATAAAGAAATTATTTAAACTTGAAGAAGCAAGCTGACTGACCTGACTAAAGTTCCGAATATTCCACTCTCATAGCGATTTTTTTGATTATGCTAGTGATAACACCTGTCATTCCTTAAAACCTAAACAGGTGGATTTATTCTCTCTCTGTATCTGTCAGTTACTCTTATTTTGATATTGTATTCATTTTCGGTGCATATTATTCAATGAGACTTTACCTCTGGGTCATCCATTTATGCCTCTGATATGGAGAATGGAATTTGTAATAAACCTAATATTATTTTTAGGATTAAATTTATACATATATGATCTTTAATTAACAATCCACTGTTATGTATTCACTTGTACATGATATCAACCTTGTATGTTTTTTGTAGAGCTGTTACATCCGAACAATTTTAACATTTCTTTATATTATAGTTGATAGTTGTTGTTCGTATCAGAATATTTGTGTCTACCAACTTTTCGGTGTATTAAGTACTTACCTACCTATTTAAGACAAAGGAGACCACAAGATAGAAAATTTTGTATCGAATTTTAAATGTTGCTTGTAGTTTATTTAATAACTATACCACCTATTTTATTCGTAATCATCTCAGTGCCTCTACCCTATAGATAAAATTATATAATATTCAAATCTGGATTGAATTGTCAAAGCTTAGTAGATTGTTTGATTTGAAGTCATAAATGCATAGAGTGCATGCAAAGATGAAGTAATAATAATTTATGATTTACATTGAATGTTCAATTTTGTTCTGTGAACAAGTAGTAAATTACCTTATGTACCTATGAAGTAAGGTTTTTTTCAGTGAAGCTAACTGATGTTGATGAGGAAAAAATAAGGAGACAGGGTGTGTCTGCAGTTGATAAATCAAATAATGATTGCAGTTTGCTTATACAGAGAAAAATGTAATCTATATACTATGGCCAAAGAATAAAATGAATAAACACAAGTTTAAAGAAGTTACATTATAACGATTTATAATTATTGTGTATTCAGTAATAGATTAGATAATCTTATTTATTTCGTTGCATTTCTTTGACGTTTGCTAAAGGGACAACAAAAAGGTCTCCTCTGTCTCACCACAGGAGACAAGGACTGAAAAGCAGGTAGCATTATAGTTTATATATAGTATTAGTTAGCATTTACAAAGGTACAAATCGAAATAGCTTGTTTTGTGCTGTATAAATTGCGAATTGTGACACACAGAGACAAGTGTAAAATAAGGAACAGGAACTTGTTAACTTTAACATTATAAAATTATAATAATAATAACACTGGCAACTGGCATGAATGAACAGTAAATATAAGTCAGACTAAGCATCAAAAAGCTTGCTAAGAGTTAGATTTACAAAACATTTTAAATCGAACAAAATCATCCATTCTAAAAGAGTAACTGCATAACAAAATGTTTACACTGGAAAATCAAGACTTACTTAACAATATATGTATATTATAATATTATGCATGTTACATGATTTACAAATATAAGCAGTAGTAGTAGCAAGTCTTACATTATTGTATGGTTACACCCAGTACAATTCGATCAAAAATACTGTTAATGCTTTCCACCTTCCGCCCCCAGGGTTTCTTTCTTAACAAATAACTCTGATCTAATAGAAAATGTAATCTCTGGATGTGTGATTTTGGTCTGGCATCGACGGTAACTCTCTCATCCTTTGTTGTATCTGTATCTCTTGTGCTTCTTTGATAAAATAACCAAATCCTCTTTTCACTTCGAAATAGAGTGCATTACCAACTAGTGGCAAAGAAACAGTAAAGTTTCCGAAGTAAGGGTATGAACCCCATCGGAAACTTCACACTGATAATTCCCACAGTCTGGTGCGCTAACACCTCGTATTAACAAGACTGATCGAAGCATAGGAGAAATTCCTGGGGCTAATGTGACATTAAACTTGTCATGAAAGTCTTCCAAACTTTCACTTTTGGCACTGTCAGCCCCACCGACATTATCATCAACACTCCCTGTTCTGATGATGGTTGTAGCGTTGACATCTCCTTTACCCAAGCTACTACTAATATTACCACTAACTATCATACTTTCTTTCAACTTGGGACTGTCAGCAGGTTCATCATCGTCATCATCATATGCTTGAGTTTTGTTCAAAACCAAAAGGACGTCCGGTTGAGTTGAGTTGTAAAACTTTCTTCGCCACCCCACCGTCTGCAATCATACCATAGAATACATGAAAGATCAAAGAAAGCTCTTTATTAAAGAAAGTTTATTCATCTTTCAAACTTCAAAATTTGACACGCATGAATTTCCCAACAGTTCTTAAGTTCTTTGCTTCTTATATTATATGCAAGCACATACATACAAAATACAACCAAACTTAAGTAAAAGTAAATGTCCAGGTGAGGTAGACATCACCATTATATAACAATAATTATTTTATAAGAGAAAGTCAGTCATGCTTTGGTTTGGTGTTTTTCACATCATGAAAATGCAAATTGCAAAACTTCTTTTTAATATACCTATCACATTTGCATTATCCATCTCTGACAAGTTTGTTCTAAAGCTGTTTGGTTATGTCAGGTAGGAATAAAGTGGGTCATTTTATTTTCAATTTATATTATACATTTTAATGACTTTTGTGAATGAAATCTGTCTTTCATTTCCATTTCTGAGTAAAAGATAAATCAGAATCTCGAGTATATTTGAAGCATTTCCTCTGAACTGAATCCACAACAACAGCAGAGTTTAACCCCCCACAGGGTTCTTCAAATAGAAGGCAGTCGAATAAATGTACTTTTACTTTTAGTTATTTAGTGAAGGTTTCGATTTAAAAGCTGAATCCGAATTCAGATTTTCTTTCTTGAATGTTGTAGCATGTGGTGTAAATTTGTTAACAACATCGTAATAAAGATGAACAAGTAGCAATCAGCTAGGAAATGAATAATATTAATAGTTTGACCTTTTGTGCTTCTTTGATTTTCGTAAACACTCTTACACGTTTCATAAAAAGATAAATAAAAGGTTGAAAACACAAACAGATTTATAAGAAAATCCACTACGGATATTTTATACAGTTGTTGTAAGTTTAGAGTTTAGAGTGAAAGTGGTAAAAGTGAAAGTCCATATGCTCTTGTTTTGTCTTTCATTCTAAAAAGCAAAGAGATAAAGCGGAAAACTGAACCATTTCCGTTTTTCTATAAAATTCGAACCTACATGGCTTTTACTTTTACTCATGTTGTTGTCAGCATTTCGATTTCCATCCTGCTCATTCTGCATACTTTTCTTTTTGTTGAAGATAACGGAAGAAGCATGTGAATCTCAATCGGATACAGGTTAGTAGAATATTGAAAGTGTTTTATTGGATTTCGCTGGAGGGATCAAAAGTGTACGG
>JAQFYJ010000957.1:0-10728 GCA_034694685.1 Isotoma anglicana | reverse complement strand
TGATAAGGATAACAAGTGGGAGTTTGAAAATAGTAAGAAAGTTGCCGTACTTGAACATGGATTGCAGAATGCAGGTATTTTTTTACATTAAATTAATTAGAACGTATGAGTTTTTTTAATTTTTATGATTTATTGTACATTAACTCTTCCGAATTGACGAGAAAAACAAAACGCCGATTTCGTATCAAAAAACAAATGTTTTTCATTTGTTTTTAAATTCGATAATTTTTTGAGAATTTCAGCGATATGTCCTTTATAAATGCCATAATAATTGAAAAATTAATTCATAAAACATTTTGAGACATTTCTGTACATTTTTAACGGTTAAAGTTTGGTTCACTAGCCACAAAACTGATTCGGAAACACGAGAATTGGTTTTTCTCTTTGAAGCAAACCGTTTTTTCATTAGGGAAAAAACCAATACGACAAAAGATTTGAGACAATTATTGAAAACATTTGGAACGACTGAATTTTTCAAGCCTTTATATGTTTAAGTTATATACTTTAAGTTATAGTTAACAAAGAATAATGTTCTTAAATGCAACAACAACGGGTTAATTAAAATCAATAATAAAGTTAAGTGCACATATTGCCAAACCCAAACACATTTAAAGTTATTAGAACCCATTTAGTGATTATGTATTTAGTAGCAATTTGATTTAATGAATTAAACTAATAATAGTATATATTTATAGGTAACTTTATATATTTTGTCTCGTTTTTAAACGATTACCGTTTAAAGTTCCCCTCTACAGTTAAAAACGATAAAACGAAACTTGGCACTGTAAACCTCATTAGCTGGAATTGTTTTTAATGTCCTTTGAAACAACAAGAACAAAATTGAGGTCGTTTATGACATTTTTTCGAACTTGTTCCTTAAGAATGTAAGTTTTTCAAAACTTTGCTCATCATTATTTAAAAAACAATACAAAAAATCGATTTATAAATGTTTAATTTAATTTTTACCGTTTAAAACAATGTTTGAAAAGAAGAATTGCTTAAAAATATATAAGGTAGAAGAAAATGTTGTCTCTTACAAAGCAAATTGTTGTAGCATTAAAAATGTGCAAGATTTATAACGTTTCATACAACAAAATTACGTTTAAAAAAACAACGAAAAAAATCAATCACAAAGTGCACATTAAAAACCGCCAATTATGGAGAAATTCATTAAAAGTCATTAAGTAGAAAATATTAAAGAATTAAACCATATTATGGAGGATACTGACTTTATGAAAAACCAAAAAACATATTTAACAACAACGTCCTTTAAACATTAAGATCGTTTTTTGAGACATATTTGTCTGTGCATATTTTTGGCATTTTTGGAAAACTTCTGTTTGTTCAGATTTTATTTTATAAACATGTAAAAAACCGAAAACCTAGTATTAGTAGAAAGAATCCTACGGACACACACACAAAAATGTGACACAAAAATTCATTCATATAATTGCACACATTTTCGACATTTTAATACTTTATAACGCTTTTTGCAACACAAAAAAAACTGAATTAAACATTATGCACTATCATTATTAGTGTGTAGAAAGTCACAGATTAAAAGCCGTTTACATATAGAAAAGTGATTTAAAGGATAATGAAATTATCAAGATTAGAAGAGAGGGGGAAAAAGGGAGAGAGGGTAAATTAATCGCTTTTCTCTCTTTTAGAAGAACTACTCAATTTACCAGTAATTGATTTCTCTCTCTCCCCTCTTTATATTATTATAAATTAATTAATTTGTTTTCATCCAATAAATTATATCACTAAACTATTTCATTAAAATTGCTCAAATACCACACAACTATTTAATCAAGTCACAAATATTTCTCTATTAAAGGATTTATCACTTCATTTACTCTGGAATTTGACTATTTGACATGATTAAAACATTAATTACATTTTAGTTAGACAATGAATTTTTAATGCTCAAGAAAATTTACAATTTTTACATTCAGAAATTTTGGGATGAAATGTTTTGATCAACTTTTGAAATACTACGAATCGAGTAAATTTTGACAAACAAACAAGAAAAGATTTTATTGTCAAAAAACGGATTGTTTCGATTTTTGTATAACAATAAAAAAAAGGTTTAGTATTTTTGTCATTCATCCCTCATCCGTATACCAAGAAATAAGTTTTCGTTATTCGAAAATAAATAACAAAGTTCTATATTAACATTATTGTACAACCCCAAAACACACATAATTAAAGATTTAAGGAAGTTTTTGTTAATACGAAAAGTTTAATGCGAAATTTGTTATAAAAACAATTTTAAGAATATTTTACAATCGCTTTTAAAACAAAAAATGTTCTCCAATCAAAAATCAAGTGTCTTCCATAGATTCCAAAATTAATGAATTATTTAAAAAATTGCGAAAGTTTAGTAATTTTTAATTACTTTTTAGAGTTAAATCAACACAGGTTTAAAATCTTTAATACTGTTGGTGAAATTTGTCACGCTTAACCATTTAAATTTTAAGCGTATTTTTGGTTTACATTTCCACATATTAATGTTATTCTCTAAGCATACAAAAAACGACACAATAAAACTTTTCATGAGTTTAAAAGAAATAGATTTAATTTATTTACATTAAACACGTTATTGCACAAAATTAATGCGATTGTAAAATTGATTTAAAGCATTTGTTATCCAAATAAATTTGTAAACATAAGTTATCAAAATGCATGTATAAATTTCCGAATATATTTCAAACAATCTAAACTAAATCTTTAAAAAATAAAATAATGTAATAATGTGTAATATAGGAACCGGAGTGTACCACCCAAGCCACACCAACAACCCCCACCACCACCACCAAAGCAGTTCATCAAACTACTTAAATTACAACAACCAACAAAACTACAGTGAATTTTACCAACAAACGCCAAGTTTCGAAAACAATAATAATAATAATAACAGTAAAAAGAAGAAAAAGAAACGCAGGCATCGGTAATCGGTTTTTCATATTTGTGGCTTTTTTAACGCGATTTTTAATTAACTCATTTAAAATTAATAAAATAATCGTATTTTAAAATTAATTTAAAAATGTATTAAAAAGGACAATTTTCACGTCGTACCAACTGGAAGAGTTAGAAAAAGCGTTTAAAGAGGCTCACTACCCCGATGTCTACGCTAGGGAAATGCTCAGCCTCAAAACTGATCTCCCCGAAGATCGCATTCAGGTATTTTTACCAGTTTTACCATTTTTTAACACAATATTTTTGTATATTTTCCTACATTTTAAAACGCATTTTATCTTCTTAAAAAAGTATCCTAAAAATATCTCCCCCTCCTAAAAAAAGAACATTTCTATAAACTGGAAGAAACAAATAGAGTCCACTTGAGTATTTTGAAGTACTGTTTATTCAAGAGAGATTTTTTTTCGATAAGAAAAAGTACGAGAACCAACTGTTACTTTTTCTTATTCAATTGAATGTTTATTTCTTGCTGTGTCACCTTTTCCACACACACACACATAAGACATAATATTAGACATGTTACAAGATGTACAAGCTAAAAAGACAAGACAATAATGGAGATAATTAGGACCAATTTTGTTGTCACATACAAATCATACTTTATATTCACATATGTGTGATTTCTATAGAGAGAAAAATATTGTAACAACATTCTTTTTTTAACCTTGACCCATGATAAAAATTATCTCGTTATAAACACACAATAAGGTGTTAAATACATTTTAAAAGACGTACAAGCTTAAAACTTATACAAAAACCATGTAATATTTTGTTTAAAGCCCTATAAAATGTTTGTAATATATTTAGGGCACACATGCACGTTAACGGCTAAAAAAACCAAAAATACATTAAAATATTTTGTGTTAGGTCTGGTTCCAAAACCGTCGAGCTAAATGGCGAAAAACGGAGAAATGTTGGGGGCGAAGTACGATAATGGCAGAGTACGGACTTTACGGGGCGATGGTGAGACATTCTCTGCCTCTTCCTGAAACCATACTCAAGGCTAGCAAAGAGTCCAACACTGAACAAGGGGGCAATCAAGAAACTGTCGCTCCTTGGTTGCTTGGTAACACTTTTTTACATCGTCATGGTTACCTAAATTAAATTCAAAATTAACCCCATTTCTTTACTCAATAAAACCATTAAAAATGTTCAAACCCCCAAATTAACCATTTCCTAACGAAATACGGTATAACCATGATTGTAGCTATAAAAAATGTAAAAAAAATGTAAAAAATGTATTTTTTGGTAACCATAGGAATGCACCGTAAAAGTTTGGAAGCAGCGGAGCACCTAACAAAGTCTCCAACGTCCTCGATAATAATTGAAAACGAAACGAACTCAAATTCCTCTTCGAATAACTCAGAAAGCAACTCAAATAACGTCGTAGTAACTAAAGACTATTGTCTCCTAGACAACCATTCTAATAATAATAATAATGTGGATAGACGACACTCAAGCATTGCTGAATTAAGGGCTAAAGCCGTCGAACACATCAAGCGCATTTGTCATAATTAATTCATTAACGTTTTTTAATGTACTTAAGTTAATTGTACATTTGTGTAAAATAATAAAATTTGTTTCAATTCTTGCTCTGGCTTGTTCAATTCCCTCGGGAATTTTGTGTTTCATTTTATCACTTGGAACTGGAACGATAAACGAGAAAATAAATAGGGGAGTCAAACAAAAGAAATTCCCTCGAGGGGCAGACTGAGATGCGTTGAATACAACTTTTGGTAATAATAAAAACACGTGTTAATCAAATTAAAACGTACCCAAGAATTATTTCTTTTCACCAAAAAAATGTATAAAAGAAAGGAAAAGGAAATCTCAAATATCACCAAGAAAAGAAGAAATTCAATATGTCATAATGTTGTGACACATTTAGAGAAAAAGCTGAATTCAATTATTAAAAGGTTTTCTCTAGAAAGGAACAAAAAAGTAGTCTCAGAGTCCCTGAGCTAATTAAATTAGAGCGAAAACAGGGAAATAAAAGAAAAGATATTGGATGAAAAGAACGTTAAACTTTTTTTAGTTCCCCCGCGGAAATTTTCTGTTTAATTTGTACAATTTTTTACGTTAAGCATTTAAGCTCGATTAAAATCAAATTTTTGAAATTCGAATTTTTTAAAATAAAAAACTTTTTACAAAACACACCGGTTAAACCTGCGCGCAAAGCGCACGATAGAACGCCACCGGCAGCTTCCGCAACAAGGCGATACCGTGTAAATCCTTAGCTAACTAAATTAGAGCGAAATAGCTAACAAATAAAAGAAAATAAATAGGATAAAAAGAGGAACCGTTAAACTTTCTTTTAGTTGCAGGGGAGGTTCTATTTTTAATTTGTAAAATGTTATTAGTTTCAATATTCGTACGGTAAATAAAGCTTGAAGCAGATTTGATTACTTGAAATTTTGGATTTTTTAATTGTAAATTTTGGAAATTTTTGAATTTTTGACAAAATTTGAAACACTTTCCACTAACCAGTCAGTTTAAAACTGCACGCGCAGATAAGGTATAAATTGAGAAACGTTAAATGTGTTTATTCCCCTCGGGGGATTAAAAGATGGGAAACGAAATTGAATTAAAGTGATACATGCGACTACAATTTGTAGGAAATCCCCCCAGTTTATTTTTTAATTTGAAGAATTGAATAAGTTCTAAAAAAGTTTGATAATTTTTTAAAATTTCAAATTTTGAATTTTTGAAATCTAAAAAAATTGCTTTAAATTCGGCACATTTCAGTAACTAATTTTTGAATTCTTGCGGTGTTTTTTAATGAAGCGTGTTATCAATAAAAGGAAAAAATAAAACATCAAGTTAAAAAGTTCTATAAATAAAAAATTGTAGTAACTACCCGATTTACGGAAGCTGCGGATAAGGGAGCCACCTATTAAACGGAAGGAACAAATTTATGGTATGAATACGGACAGTATGATTGCGCTGCTTCTTCCATAAAATCTTTGTTCCCAAATATCTGCTAAATAAGATTATTACTCCGAAGACTGATGAAGAATAGCACGAACTAATTTCAATTTTAATAGCTTTATCAACAACATCAGAGATGAGTCAAGTTAACCTTTGTTTAGAATATATGTACGTTATACGGTTACTGACCCAGTTTTTTTGGTTTGACACATTTTTTAATTAAAATGTTTAATGGTTTAAAACTGCATTTTTATTGTTTTATGTATTATGTTTAATTTAAAGGTCATTCAAGAAATGAAATTCTTATAAATTGCATTTTTACCCTATTTCTAATTTTTCTTGCGGTTATGTTTGGTTCTGTTGCATGAAAACATGTAAAACATGTGAAATTTATGTATTTAATTTTTGAAATTTTTTATCATAGCAGTTTCTGGATAAAAAACAAAAAAAAGCCTCCAAGAGCTACGAAGCATTCCGATTTTTCAAAAGATGGGAATTCTAGACAAATAAGTTCGAATACTTCTTTCATTGAACTGTAATAAAAAATTGTGTTTTTGTTATACAAATAATTAAAAAATTTAAATAAAAGAAAAAAAATAGTTTAAAAGTGCATCTCGAGCATACAAAAATAATTTTTCAACTACCCGATTTACCCAAACTACCCGTAAGGAAGCCACCTATTGAACTAAAGTTAAACAAATTTATAAATACGGACGGTGGCGCTGCTTATATCTTTGTTCAAACCATTTTTATTGCTTATATCCTAAATCATTACTCCGAATAATACACAACGCTTGCAAATATACAGAATAAATCGGATACGGAAGAAATCGGAAAAATTCGGATGAAAAAAATTTTCACAAAAACTTTATTAATTTCAACTCAATTCTAAATTATCGATTTTAAATTTTGTTTATACTATCCCACAGAGACGCAGATACTTAAGTAACCCAATCACAATTTTCTACTTTTGAATTTTTATCATTTGAATCGAATTTTTATCATTTGAATCGAATTTTTATCATTTGAATCAATTTTCGAACTTATGAAAGCCCTTGATGTCTAAAACATTTGTACCAAAGATGTCAAACCATTCTCGAATAAATTGGGAGACAGACAGACACATCATTCCCATTCATAGAAGCTCCTTTCTTAATAAGGGGATCTGTTTGCAATTGGCTTATTGCTTAAAAGTAGTGCTTCCACGAGTTTATTAGTCTATTTTCAGCATCGGAGAATGTTTTTTATTGTCGGTGTGGAATTAACTGCATAAAAATCATTTTCTAACCCAATTTTCTATCTATGCCTAGAAAGCCATATCTATATTCGTACCAGTTTCAATACATAAATGGTACCTATATTGTGGCTCAAAATCTTTGTTTGAAACGTTTAATATTTTTAGTTTCTTTACAATAATATGCTTTAGCTCATTCATTTTAAATTTATATTCATTTATTCACATATTCATTTCAAAATCATGTCACTAAGCAAATATTTTAGTCATTAAAACAATGTTAGTCAAATCGTTTCATATCTCAAAACGTGTTTCTAAACTTAAACGATACGACATATTTAATGGAAACTTCTGGCCTTGATGTTTAAAAAAATGTTTTTTGCCTTTCTTACATTTTGACATTTGAAAACATCTATCAGATAAATAATAGACTTTAAAAACTATTCAAAAATTAATTGTCAATTCATACAATTCTTTATATACTCAAAACAATAATATTTTTACTCATTGGTGTAATTTTTTTAACTAAAGGACGCAGTTAGACGTGGCTATGTCGTTTTTTTATATACTCACAGTAATACTTATATATTGTCAGTTTGTCTGATTTAAAATAATTTTTGTTAATTTACAGTCAAAGTGAAATGAAAATGTGTAGAATTCAAATGGTTCTAACAGTTATTTTCATATTTTGTGCTATTGCAGGTAATTTTTGAAACATTGATATTGAACTGATTTATATTTGGAAGTTTTTTTTGAAATTTGCTCATTATAGGAGTGTATAGTGATATACATCAGTATAAAAACAAAGAAGGAAAACCTATCAAACCCTCAGATGGCAAAAAAAGAATTACAGATTTTTCTGGAAATAAGGCGAAGGAACTTCCTCATGACATTTAATTTTTTGTTTCAAACAAATTGATTTTATCTAAAATAGATAACTGACTTACGTCACAATAAAAATTAATACATAAATAAATCAAGTTTAGAAAGAATCAACTTTTTCAGCTTGTTTTTATATTTTATACACAAAAATATTATTTATTATTTAGAACAGCAGATATTCTTCTGTCTGATTAAAGTTACGCAGACATAAAATTTTTGGATTATTTACAAAGAGATAGATACCAATCTCTTTTTCAAATATTTTAAAAGAATTATCTAATTTGTAGACACTTTTTATTATATCTGCAACATATTTAATAATTTCAATATTCAATTTTCTCATAAATTTCGATTTATAAATTTTTTTTCTTTAAAAAGATTAATATATTTCGCAAAAACTCATACGGTATGGATTGTTATGTATTTAAAGGTCAATTTATTTATTTTGGATTTTGAATTAATACGGTATATTTGGCAGTTGTCAATTTAAACATTCAGAACTATTAATATTGTTTAATTATATTTTTTATTTATACATTTATCTATGAATCAACATTAGTTTCACATATTTTAATTTTTTTGGTGTATGATTTTGGTAATCCGTAATCCAAGAGTTAATTCACCTTTATGTTTAAATGTTTTATTTCATTTTTTTGCGTTGAATTGATAAAAATATTTTGTACCATGATTTTGTCAAGAAAGCCACCTATTAAAAACCGAAGAACCAAGATATTTATACACACAAACAGTACGGTGGCGCTGCTTTCAATTATAAATCTTTGTTCAACCCATCAATGTTCTGGACATTTAAAAAGTTCACTGTTATAATCAAAGGGTGGTCGGGTAAAAATTGTTGTATGGTTGATATATATATAAAGGTCATTGATGAAACCATTTTTAATAATTGAGAGAACAATTGTCAATTTCCTTTTGCAAAACAAATGTTTCTCAAAACCCTTATAATTAACGCTCAGTTACAATTTTAATTACATTTACAATTACATAATTTAATTAATTAATTGTTATGGGATTAATGGATTAATTGTAGTGGGATTAAATGAGATTAATCGTAATGGGGGGGATTAATTGTAGTTGGATTAATGGATTAATTGTAGTGGGATTAATGGAATAAAAAATCTCTAGCGCAAACATGGTGCGGGAATAAAACTAAATGGTTTAAACAAATCCAGTAGAAATTATAAGCCATATATATTCTTAAACCATTACAATAATTACATTGTGTTTTAACTCTCATAACTATTTCTATAAATATTTTTATAAAATAGTTATAGAATAAAAAAGATATATGGTATAAAGATAAAAAAGGTGAGGTTTTATACGCATTGATGCGTATTGAATTAACTAAATCAATAAATAATATTATATTATTAATAAATAACCTTCACGTTTCGAAATTTGCAAAAATTTAAAATAAGTTGGTGTACAATGTAAACTTGAAAATGGATGTTTTGAGAAACGACTCAATTTCGATTACAATATGTTATTTATTTATCAACATTTCGGATAAACGTAAAGGGTATGGACACAGACTATTACCTCATCTAAGAATTGGGTAACTATGGCTACGCCATGGCTACCTTTACCTCACCTAAGAAAAACTTTTAAAATGAGGTCAAAACATGTCATTAGACAGGATATAAAAGGTTGAACTTTGTAATCAGGTTTAAAGTAGGCTCAAAAATGTACTTGAAAATACGTTTGTTCTAAGTTGAGGCTAAAAAAAGCATGAGACCTTTGGGCCATGGTTACGGCTTCGCCTTAGTATGAATTCACCGAATTCGAAATCTGTAATCAAGGGCACATTTACGTGCATTTTATCATTTTAAAAGTGACAAAGGTAAAAAATGCGCAGAATTTCATGCCATTGGGACAATTCAATTCAAATTTTAAGAAATCTCAGTATTGACGATTTTTTCCTATAAGACAAATTTTCAAATTCAACTTTTAGATGCATTTTACTCCCTATGCATCCAAAAAGTTACTTTTCTTAAATAAAACGTAAAATAAACTATACCATTTTTTATTTGGTCGAAATCGATTGAAAACTCGCTGAGATACATGGCTGCATGCTGCATGGCTATAGTTACTTACACATTTAATTACGCAATAAGGTTACATTTAATTTATTTGGCATATTTAATTAATAAATCAAAAACCATTTCCAAAATCCACGGAATATCTGAGTTTTAATGTGGGGGCAATTATACTGTCATAATGGATAATATTATTTTGAAAATGTATATCTGAGGCTCTTTACGGGTGTTAGTTAAATCATCTAAAATTGTTCATGCGCTTCCGAATTTTATCAACATTGGTTGGCGGGGTATCTTTGAAAACCTTAGGATATTAAACAATGCAGAAATATTATTATTGAGTAATACTGTAATATTACTCAATGACAAATTTTTACTTTTATTATAATATTTTTTGTCATACTAAAGCAATAACTCATGGGTTATTGCTAAATAATTTTTTGATTATTAAGTAGCGAAAGCTGCTTTATGAGATCGCTCTGTCTGTCTGTCCGTCCGTCCGTCACACCGATAACTTTAGAACGCTTGGAGATAATCGCGCGCGGTTTTTTGCGCT
Organism: Isotoma anglicana; assembly: GCA_034694685.1. NCBI lineage: Eukaryota > Metazoa > Arthropoda > Collembola > Entomobryomorpha > Isotomidae > Isotoma > Isotoma anglicana. The sequence goes on along the minus strand of JAQFYJ010000957.1, from coordinate 92 downwards.
AGATTACTCTGGTCACAAAACCCTTTGGTATTGAAAATCAGCGCGCTGCGCAAGGTCAAACTGGTCGAAAAATAAGGTCAAAGGTCAAAAAA
>JAQFYJ010000956.1:0-10730 GCA_034694685.1 Isotoma anglicana | reverse complement strand
TGCCAAATTGCAAGTCTCTATGTCAAACAGTTGTTGAGTTATCGTTACGACGGACGGACAGACAGACGGACAGACGGCAACCCCATTCGCAATAGTATCTTACGATACTAATAAGGAAAGAGGAAGACTGCTAATGCAGGGGAAAGCTAATCTTATCTAATGAAATCAGTTTTCTATTAATAAAATGAAAGCGCTCAAGTTATGCTTAGTATTAAAACATTTTCACTTTCCATAACGCCTAATTAAGACTTTTTCATCTTACTACAGCTCAAAAATTTACTAATTTGATTTCAATGAAGCCGAATGCTTTCAAACACTAATAGACAGAAGGACTTTTTAGTCTAATCTAAAAAACAAACTAACCAAACAGCGATTGCAATATTACTTTATAATAAAAATGGATTTTATTCAAAAGAAGGACCTTTTTAAAATAATATTTTCAAAATTAAAATCCTGCTGACACAAACAGTCAATAACAAGAAAAAATGTTGTGTGCTTAGATTATCAATGAGTACAAAAAAGATCGATCCTAATATCTTTGCTTTTCAACCTTAATACGTTGTCTTAAAATATAAACGTCAATATAATGTATAAAACCTCACAAACATTAATAAGCATTGCTCAAAAAAAGTATAAAACAGCAAATGAGAAGATTAACTAAAATTCTTAATGTCATAATAATACCTTAATTAATACCTTCGGAAAAATAATTAAGAATTGAAGGAAAAACAAACAAGAAAAGCATTAATCATAAACAATGAAAAATGAAACATACTTTAGATTTTTAGGATAAAAAGAAACATCATTCATCTTATTTTAAATCTTTTCACACCAAATTATTCATTTGACATAAATATACCCAAAAATAATGAGTAGGAAGGCAACCCCAGTAGCAAAATAGAGACGCTCATAATTAACCCTTGAGACTTGAATCCTTCCCCGTTGATACAAGAATGCAACAACAACAGCCAAAATAGCCGGGATGAAATTGGCCAACCAAAGATTGAAACAAAGGTAGAGAAGAAAGATGACGGATGTTCCCCACGAAATATTCTTCGACATCATTGGCAACACAAGAATGGCATAGAGTAATTTGAAATCGTCATGAAGTTTTATCCCCTCAATGGTCAGTCCTTGTCGAACGATTTTGATTATCATGTCCAAAGCGAGTAACGATCCACAAATTGTCTCAATTGCAAAGAGTCTTGTACAATTATCAATTTGATTTACAGCGACCACGATGGCAATAGCCAATTTGAAGTAGAATGATTCTTGATCTTCATTTTTTGCAAAAATATCTGATACAATTCCAACAATGAGAAGTCCAGCAATGACCAATCCATCTATTCGGCTTCGAACAAGAGTTGATCCTTCTCGTAATAAAGGGTCTCCAGAGGTTTTATCTACTATTGTAACCATTGTTTGGAGTTGATTTAAATCCATGTATGCCAGTTTCGATTGGATTTTCTTCCGGAGCCCGTGCTGAGGGTCGATAGTCGATAAGGAAGATAACTCGTCCTCTTCTGAGGAAAGCTCGGTGTCTGATCTCTTCCTTTTTGGCGAGGCAACGATTGTCTTGACAGTCTTGATCTTGAATTTCTTCTTGATTAGAGTTACTTGGTTTTCATTTGGTGTAGCATCATCGACAATGGCTATTAAATGTAAGAATATAGAGATTACAAATTAACCTTTGAAACTACGAGACGAGGCTTTCAGCCTGAAAACAGGGAGACCTGCAATTATTTCTTCTATACACAAAAATGCTATGAAATGAAATTAGACTTATACGCTCACCCATGGTTGTTTCTGAGTTTAAAAATGTAACACTTAAAAATCCTTTGATTTTGATTTCCAGATAAAATCAGCAGCCTCCAAAAAGAACAATGAATTGCACTAAAGCAGATAAAAGTCTAAAAATCTTAGAAAGGAATTGAACATTCAATTCACAAATCAATATGCGTAAAAGACTACGTTATTTGTTATTATATTTCAATTTCAATCGTTCTTCTGGTCTGGAGTCTGGAATAGAATGCGGTGTGGAATTACCTAACTGAGATGGTAATAGTAAAAGTAAAAAAATATCAATCTGATTTCGTCATTGGACTTCTACCTGCCTAAGTTCATTAACTTGTCCAATATTCACCGTTCTCAGATGCTAATCTTAATTCAATTTGGTTATCGGTTTGCCTACCCATATACATTAACATTATTAGACAAGTATAACATTCACGGAGAAAACTTCTGTATCCTTCCATAGCTGATGCATTCAAAATATCCTAAGAGGATCGCTTCTGTCTATTAAATTACTTAAGTCCCTGCCCTGCCCTGGTCTTTCTGAAAAAATTTACGTATTCCATTCTTTGTCCAATTCTCATTTAAATTGACCATCATAAGATATCTCAAGCTCATCAGCCTCTTTTATTCCGTGTATCTCTGAAGGAGAGACAATTACAAAAAATGTAAATTTCAAAATTCCAAGTCTATTTAATTCAACGCATGCATATTGAAATTCTGAAATGAATTTTTACAAATAAAAGTTAATTTATTCTCGAAAATTCAAGCAACAACGACAAGGTTTACCTTACATCATCACAAAAAATTCACACACGACACAAGCGTACAACGTTACAAGGTTACAACTACATCATGCACAACACATTCTTTTAAACACAGCACACAGCCAAACATTTAAATTCTCACACTCATAAACATTCATAATGATATTTCCGTACAAAAATATAAATTCAAGTTTCAATCAGTTAATCATAATTTTCTAATCCGCACGTGCACAACGTTCTTCAAGGGTCTTAATTTTATCCAAAATGACGTTATATTAATTTTAGTATTAAAGTTAATGAACATGTTGCAATTCGTTGTAAATTTTTATAAGTTTAAGCTTAAGTACATTCAACATTCACAAAAATTAATTGCACCCCTTTTCATAAACGAACAATATGGTTTGAAATTCGGATCCATTTAGAAATAAAAACTTGATTTGGTTCAACCATAATTCAATCAAATGAAGTGTTCGACCTTTACACATAAATCCATCATACAGAAAAGACGTGTGGAGTGATCCAATCGAAAAAAAAACACAGTACAAAAAATCCAAGCTAAACAATTAGTTAAATAGAATTGTAAACATTTTTCGAAATAAAAAACGTATTACAAATACAAGCTACTTAAAATAAACTAGGCCTTGTTATAGAATTAACATATGTATTGTAAATTAGGTACTCATTTTAAATAAATTTGTCGTGAGACATTTCTGCGTTGTAATATTCTTCATTCGTTAAGTAAATAACTAAATATAGTAAATGACATCACAAAATGCTCAACGAATTAAAGATTGTAGATTTACATAAAATATGAGATAATACTAGGTAATTAATCTTTAATGAATATTTGAGTTAAATACATGGTTTATGAATTAATATACAAAAAAAATAAGGATAGTATTATATTTAATTCAAAGGTATTCATGAGTCCGGAGCATTGCAAAGGTCACACTGAACAAGGCCTGAAGGGTCACAATGCATGCATTTTAATGCGATGAATTCCGTCGTGAAATGATTTCGATGAACAGATTTCTTCGACCCGTTGCAAATGGGACATGGGAGCATTCGGAATCCTCCACATCTTTCGCAAGTACTCAACACTGATAAACTCTGAAATTTTTATTTCAAACAAAAACATCAATTAGTTTTTTTTCTTATGCATAAAATCATTTATTTATTTTGGCAGGTAATTGCTTATAATTGATAAAACATTATACTTCCGCAAATTTAAGACATTTCTGCAATTGGACAAAAGAATTAATAATTCAGAAATCTTAGCCAACAACTGAAAAAGTCTTCCGAAAAAAACTACAAAGGTAACTGACACGTTATCAAGATTGACCATCAAATCATAGTTCACGCTATTCTATGGCCAAAACTACAATAAAGGGAGAAAATCCCAAATACTTCCATCACTTCCTACAATTATTCATTTACGCGTTAAGCCCAACACATAGAAGGTGTACAAGTTCTTCCGGAATTACTTCAACTAATTGCACAATCAGTAATATAATAACACACCCAAACTAAATGAAAAAGTTTTAAACAACTTATTTATTAGTCTATCAGCCCGGAACTTACGGAAAAGAAGCAAAAATCATTTTTAAGGTAAATCCCTGTTACTTACAATGAAGATGCTCAAACATGCTTTTTATATACCTACCAAAAAGGTATATAAAAAGGTATATATTTTTTACATAGGTTTACATGCAAAACTTGTAGTCTCAAGTATATTAGTAAGGTCTTTATGTTGTACTTTATCTCGTGTATCGTGTATCTCGTGTACCTTCCTTAAAATTTGATTGTATATATACGCTTGAAACGCTTGAAACGCTTTAAAAGCCCTATTTAACATTTGGGCAGAGAATATAAATAATTTTGGAACTGATTTAAGCAGAAGATATTAACAAACGGGCTTTTTGAACGGTTAAGGGTTAAAGTCAAAAGTCCTAAGTACCCTGAAACACACTTCTTAGGTCATAATCACGATCATAAAATAGTCCAAAACAGCTTAAATTCCAATCTAATTTAAAACGGTAGGAAATATACTGTTTTTGAATGAGAAACATTTTAAAATTAATTATCTTATAATTACTTCAAATGATTTCCTTGTATCAGCATCCAACTCTAATCTAACCCTCCAACCACTATAAAATTGTTTCCTTTTTATTCCCCAACAAAATATAAACTAGGTGATCCATTCCATCCATTTAAAAATGCGTTTTTGGTACGCTGATAAAATATAAATTTGGAATATCAATAGAATCTCATTGTTGTTGAAGGACCGTGTGGAAAATGCAAGTTGATTTTTTTCCTTCTTATCCATTGTATTCATCTGCCACTGCCTTTTATACAATTTTGGTAGTAAAGTGACAATAAGATAAGTTTGTGTGTGGAGTAAAAGCAACAATGAAATAGATTTTGAGTTTTTATTTTATTACTGAAGAATGCAAATAGTATTGTTTGTAGTGTAGTTGGTAGCAAATAGACTGACTTTTATTTGCTTCTCAACTTATTGTCAATTCATGAATGGATGGAGTTTCTAGGTCAACTTACTTATCCACCTCTAAATCTGTGCTACCTTCTTAAATAATCTATAATCGTGTATGCTTTTAAGTGTAAATTATTCGAATTCAAAGATCTGTGTACACATCTTATATCAGATTTCGCTCCTAATTCCATCTCTATTTACAACCTTTGCAAACATTTTCACATACTTTTTGAAAGGCATTTTGACCCTTTGAACTATGGAGAAATAATTGGAGGTTCAAAACAAGTCAAATTTTTACCTAAAACTGTTTCAGAATTGAACAAAATCTTCATATTGATTTATAAACGGCTAAAAATCGAATCTATATAGCTTAAATATTGAAATGGTGTAAAAAGCGTACGGCCTAATCTGTCAGTGCAATTTTATAAAATAGTTTGAAATTCAATTGAATAGTTAATGTGGAACAAGAAGGAGAATCTTCGAGTAAAAAAAATCATTCACACACTCTTTCACACTCTTAAGATTAGCTTAGCCTATTATAAGATTCCAATATCAACAATCAACAATGGATATAAGTAGAAGAGCAAATGCATTAAATCTTTTAATTGCCATTTATTGGCAATAAACAACCGACAAAGTATTGTATACTTTGCATATTGGCAGTCACACAAGAAGCTGAATAAGAATGAGTGACAGATCCACTTTTTATTGTGTACGATTACTACATTTAAGTCTTATTCATCTATCTGCTCAATTATAGGACATGGTGGGATGTACATTTTAAATCTTTGAGTAAAACTGAGGCTTTTAAAAATTATGATCAGTAACTCTTACTATATCATCTTAAATTCTTAATGCTGGACTAACAGTAAATTGATACAATATGCAACCAAATTTTACCAAAATAACAAAAGAAACTTCAGAAGGTTTACTGCATTTAAAGTATCAAATGTTTAAAAATAATAATAATTGAACATTAAAAACCGAGCAACATTCCTTAAGCCACACTGACGCTTTAAAGACGACACCCACTACAAAAAAACTCAGATGTCTTGAGAATTTTTTTGAAAAGTGAAATTACTTTTAAAATTCTAATCCGAACTATCTATTACTTTCAACCAATATGCCACCACGCTTTAATTTACATTTACAATTTTTTTGCGGATAAATTTAGACAAAAAGATAAAAATTTAATACTTTTTACTCCTTGTCTGTCAAACACACATCAGATATGAAGATAGATTCGTTTGTTATAATAATACTCAACTAGAAAATTCATTCATAAATAGAATATCGGATGTCGGATTGGATTGATATAATATTTACAATTAGCTTATCTGATAAAATGTGAAAAATACCACCAACCAGGCTCAGCCAGCAGCACAGAGATTTAAAAAAAACTTTCGAAAAATAAAAATCCGCGTTTAAAATTTCCCAAAAACATAACCATATATTAACAAAACCCATAAATTTCATAACAATCAACATAAAGGTACCTGTCTACACCCATTCTAAATTCCCATAAATAAAAAAGCAATTGACTAATTTTATAAGAAAAATTGCTTCAAATTTCATCCCAATTTCCCATCAACACAAATCCTTTAAAGTTTAGCCAAACATCACAAATTCCTCTATAAATTGATCAAATGAATGAAAGTGAACAAATTAACAATGGTTCTAACCAATTTGCAATAATTTCAAAAATCATACACCACACATGTATAAAATTACACAACAAAGCATTAAAAAGCCGATGATGATGATGATAGTATTTAAGTTGTAACTATTAGACTAGGAAACTAATTATAATTAATATAATAATTTTAAAATGCTCAATCAACTCCAAACCGGTTTGACCAATTTGAGAAATAATGAAAAACTAATTCATATTTTTATACTGTTTATATTGTTTTGACAATAATTGCACGCACACTCTGCAATTTTAAAAAAATGTTAAATTGCATAAAAATGAATAAAAAATAGGATGAATGTTGATTGTTGCAAAATTACATGTTTAATGAGAGAGAAATACCTTAAATAGGTGGGGGACTCACAAATAAATATCACTATGTATAGTACAAGCAGGCAGACACGCCTTTATTTTCATTTCATAATTTTTTACGACAATAAAAGCTCTTTTAAACTGTGCCGATTCTCATGATTGTATTTTAGCCCCTATATAATATTTAATTTACGAGGATATCTGTCCCTTCAACAATGTAGTTAATCATGAGAGATTTCAGTTTCTAACTACATTTTTACTCACCTATACATATATACAACCTGCTGCGTTTTTAAGAAGTAATTATTTTAAACGCTCTTTTTTAAATCAGATTATTTCTAGTAGGTTTATATCACTTTTGCTAAATTACAGTGAAGCTCTGCGGGATTACTTTTACACATAATAATGTATAACAACACCACTGGTTAGTTTAGATTTTAAGTAAGTGATAGGGCTCGTAGTTGCCTCTTATCTAAAATCAACTTCATTCCTGTCAAATGTCAATGGAATAAATTTTGGATAAAGTGAAAAGCTTGCTTCTCACTTCTCACATTGTTAAATAAGTTCATTCATTACAATCTTGTTATTACTATTAACCAATAAAATTGAAGCGCGTACGTGATATAATCCCCAAATAAAAAAATTTTCAGAAACTGTAACAGCAAAAGATTATTATAATATTATATTATGATTTGTTTTCCATCCAAGAGAGTCATGCAAAGCAATCTGTCAAAATCTGCTCTAAATAATTTTGATTAATCTGACAGCTACTGACAAATGGGGTGTGGGTACAGATCATATTCTATTTTACATATTGTGAGTGAATACAGGTCAAGAACTTGGACTGTCATAATCGTTTATATTTCAATTGGCTAATTAACTTCTTTGAAATAAAGCAGGTGCATTTTTTAAAAACTTCAAATCTACTGCTACAAAGATTTTAATAGTTTCAACTTTTGTGGTTATTGTTATGATGCAATTTAAAATTATTTCTCATTTCATTTTTTAATGTAAGCTTTTTCATACACTTTAATTTCTTCCCTTCCTGAAACTCTGTCCTGCCCAAAATAAAAATGGCAATGTGGTTTGCCTCAGCTTTCGCTTCCACCCTGATACATTAACATTTAAAGCCAATTATAAGATCAGGAGGGTCTGTTTAAGACACGTAAATTACTCTAAAGATAAGAAATTATCGTTTAAGAATTTATCTAGCTTTAAAAATTATTGCTTAAGGAACTGAACTACCAATAAGAATACTAATTTTCCATTAAAGCATTAAGGTAAGCTAAGAAAGTGTTTTGCTTTTTGTATAAGGATTAATTTCATGTTAAGAATGTCACTTTAATGACTTGTCAATAATTTAAGTCATTTGTATGCGATGCACACAGCTGCATCTGTCTGTCTCTGTGATTTATTTACAAATTGCTTGCACTCACATTATAAACAGAAGAACTCTCTGTGAGTGAACCGGAGACGAATCCAAGGGACTTTCTATTTTAGTATACTTTTTGCGTAAGGCTTTTCCTACAATTTCCTGACACATATAAATCTGTGAAACAAGATGCTAAAAGGGACTTTACTTCAAAACTTTAAGGGATGTTCATAAAATAAGCCATATTTAAAGCGATGTTTAAAATATGAGTTGTCTTCAGTCAGAGTTAACCATAAATGATAATCCAATCTTAATTTACATAATTTATAAACATATTCCCCTTTTCCAAAAAACGAATCTGACTCAACCCCTAACTATTTAAATTTCAAATGCTAAAACAAATTAATTTGAAACCTTAAACAAACACTTGATAGATATTTTTACTACAAACAAATGTAGTTGCACGGTGTGCATGCATAAAAAGATAAACACGTCAGTGAAATCAAAAGTCTTAATTGCATACAAGCTCATCGTAGGTCTCAAGTACCGTAGTATTTTTTTCCACGATTAAGAATCTCACACCCAAAATAAAATGTAGATTTATATTAGACTAATGTGTAAAGAATCCATTAAGGAAGAAAGTTATCGTCTCCGAAGACATGTGAGTCATGAAATCAATGAAAGTTTAAGGTGGATGGGAATAATTTTCAGATTATTTCGTTACGAGGTCAAACGTGACTCTGAGACTAATACTTGTTGTGGCAGACGTTCACCGACTTTTTATTTCAATCACACCAATACTTTTTACTTGCCACTATATCTTTTAGAAATTATGTGATGAGATTTTTGTCTTCAATTGATTTATTTGGACCCAAAACTCTCTTGTTTTTTACCCAGTGGCTTTTAATAGCAAAATAAAAGTTTATCTTTCCAACTAAAAATGACAAATATGCTCGATAATCTTAATTACATTTACTACTTATCTAATTTTACTTAAAGAACTTAGTTTTTGAAGGTTCATTTTTTCAAACCATTCTTACCACCCAAGAAGTGAGCTCTCATCTTCTAAAACTGAAACTACTCAAAAGTTCCTAAAATCCCTCAATGAAATGAACTCGAACTGCCAAGCCAATTGACAACTACATTTTAATTAATTAGCACAAAGATCCTATAAAAAATCCTAGACGTCTCAAAAGAACTTTTAACAAGTCTAGGTAGAAATTACATATACCACGTAATCGTCTAGAGTCACTTTCAATTTTTTTTTCAAATTATAAAAGCAATATCACTAAAAATGATAATAGTTAAGTGTATAGTAGACTGTAGAAAGAAGATGATAAATATATTTTGTTAAATGGCGAAAGTGCATTGTTCCTTTTAGTGATCATTTTTTGTTGCTGATCATAATATTATATTATTATATTCACCATTTCACATATTTGATATGCATATGATGTGATGATGATGAGTCGACAGTGCAAACACACATGAAGATGAACAGTTAATGATAATTTGCATTTTTTATTCGAAAGAAGATAAATTACTTTTATTTTATAACATGTGGTCAGAGTCATCTCATACTTCTGCCCTTTTACAATTAGTTTAATTTTATCATTGAATTTCTTATTATGACTTTCTTTCGCCTTGGCTTTTCTACATTCCGCTCAATGAGAAAATTTTAATTGAATTTAATATTAGGTGATTTATTTGATTCTATTTTATTTTTTGCAAACTATTTTGTAAAACATGAGTCCACCTAACAGACGTAATATTGACCAAAAGGAAGAGGAGCAACTTGTATTTTTAAACCAAGAAGACTATTGAAATTCTTCTCCTATACATCAAAGATTTCAAATATTTTTGATGCTACAACATAAATAATATTTTCAAATCTAGAAGAAACCTACAACCTATGTGGGAAAAATGCTGACAGTTGAAAAAAAACTATAAAAATTGTTTAGGATGGACAATTCTATAGCTACATGATCCGGGAAATTTTATAGTTACTTTTATTACATTATTACTCTACACACTACAGAAGTTATGGAAAAAATTTGTTTAATTTTTCAGTAATTTTCTGAACATTATCCGAAAAATATCAAAAGTACAAAAAACATTGGAACGATACAACGATGTACATTTTCGGTACACTCAACAATGGGTGTTTTAAAACGCTTCTGTACGCTTAGCACCCATAGGGGCATGTTGAACCTCCCTGCATACCTCATGCATTTCACCAACAAAACAGTGCTCAATAATGTATTAAAGACTACGTAAACGATACACCTGGTGCATTTTATCTCACAG
>JAQFYJ010000955.1:0-10731 GCA_034694685.1 Isotoma anglicana | reverse complement strand
TCCGTTCAAAAGTTATGGCCATGAGTCACTTTTTGGGGAGGGGGGTAAATGCATACTTAGGCTTCGCCGTTAGCAACCTTAAATTTTTTAAATTTCATTACTTTTTTGCTTCACCTAAGAAAAATATAACAATAACATAATACCTTTATTTTAAAATGCAGAAATTTAAATGCATGTTAGATAAATTGTCGGCTTTATTATTATATTTTACTGAAAATTTTACTGCTATTTTTGACTTATGTTATTTATGTTAAGGATGATATGGTGGACGTTGCACAATTGTCTATCATCGTAGGAAAAAGTTTAATTTATTACAAGTTATTTATAAAAACTCAAAAAACAAGATTATTGCGTTTTTCAATTTAAAAGTGTTCAGATTAGAAAGTATTTGATAGGGGAATATAGTTTGTATGTTCTTTTATGGCCAATTTTTACAAATTCGTAAACCGATAATAGCATGCCAGACGTATTGCATTTTTAATTAAGGTTTTAAAAATAAGCTGTAATTATTCGGTTGTTGTGAGTTGTTTGATGTTGGTATTACTGCAATTTGAATACTCAAGGTATTAAATAATGTCGACGGATAGCTAAATTAAGTAATACAGACACTGATTGGAAAGCTTATCGAGTTGCAAGAAACACTGTTAATCATAAACTAACTGCTAGCAAAAAGGTGTATTTTATAAAAAAGTTTGAAAAATCAACTGATACAATTAACAAGTGGGATAATATAGATAGATTGACTAATTTTAGAATAAAGCCAAAAACATCTATTAATGTTCTAGAGGAAAATGGAGTACATATTTGTGATGAAGATAGGATAAACGATATTTTAGCTAAAGAGTTTGTTGTAGAGTCAAATGGCGATAATATTAGTAGCAGTTTATGCAATGATTTTATAAGTCACTGTGAATCATATGATTATACTAATAGTAGTGAATTTGATAAAAAGCCAATAGTAATTAACGAAGATACAGTATATGATGTTATCAAATCTATTTTAAAAAGCCAGCCAGATAAAAAATGTGTACCTTTAAGAGCAATGAAAGATTCTGGTTCTGAATTGGTTTTGTTACTTTGTGCAATGTTTACTAATATAAAAGAGAAATGTTATGTCCCACAATGCTTTAAATCTCCATTAGTTGTTCCGATTGTTAAAGGTAAAGGTTCAATCAGACATTGCAAAGAATTTTAGACCAATCTCCTTGCTAAATTCGTATTGTAAAATCTTTAAAAAATTACTTTTTAAACGTCTATGTGTTAGAGTTGAGTCAATGCTAATGCTTAACTAGCATGCATATAGGAAAAATCGTTCTTGTCACACTGTACTGGACATTTTTTCTAATTATATTTATACTAACATCGATAAACCAAAGAGCAAAGTAGTAGCTATTTTCATCGATAGCAAAAAGGCCTTAGATTCTATGGATCATGAAGTATTATTACGTCAATTAATGAATGAGTTTCAGCTAGAACCATGGTACATTGAGATGACACAAGCTAATCTACAAAATAGAACGTTTCAAATAGGTTAATCAAGCAAATATTATCCAGTTAATCGTGGAATCAGTCAAGGCTCAGGTCTAGGTCCTCTCTTATTTAGTCTATATATCAATAGCATATGTAATGCAGTATCTTGTCCTTTCTTATTATATGCCTACGACCTGGTAATCTACGATACTGGAACTAATTCCCAAGTAGTAGCCAACATACTTGCAGGCGAATTAGAAGAAATTTCAAAGTGGTGTAATCAGAATAAAATGATAATCAACTACGAGAAAACAAAATTAATGTTATTTCACAAGGACATAGATGTCTCCGTAAAAAGTGAAAAATTTGATTGTGTAACTGTAAATAATCAGAAAATAGAAAGAGTAGCTGAATTTAAGTATTTAAGTCTAGTGTTCGATCCTTGTATGCATTTTACAAAACACTTTCAGCTAGTTCAGAATAAAGTTACTCAAAGAATTAGATATTTACAAGGAGTCGAACGCTATCTCACTCCTAAAGTGATGAAAGTAATGGCAAATGCGTACGTACATTCAGTAATTGATTTTGGTTTGGAAATATGGGCAACACAAAGTGCCAATATGTTAAAGTGTGTACAAGAAATGATAGATCGACTTATTGTGAGCTATAATTTCCCAGTTCTTGTAAGAAAGTCTAAAAAGAGTTATAACAACACCAAAAAGTCCATTGATGTGGTTGAACTTCGTGATAAATGTAATTTCCTATCAATGCAAGAAAGAGCTGATTTTGTAATGTGAAAGAATACTTATATAAAGTATAGAAATCTTCAGGTCGAATTTTCGAATAGATCATCGCAGAGAAGTATGCCAATTATATCAACAAACAAACACAACTCTGAAATCTATAAAGAATCTGTCGAGTACCGTAGCATAAATGTTTGGAATCGGCTACCAAGAGACTTTGTATTGGATGATATGAATTATGATCAATATAAATTTAAAGTGAAACAATGGATAATATCCAATAGAAACCCAGAATGTTTTAACTATTAGAATAAATATTGTAAATGAAATTAAGACCATATCATTCTTTTATATTTTTATAATTTTATACATTGTTTATGACACAGTGTCACTAGTGGGAGAACAGTGCTTACTTGTATTGAACTGGGTAAGACACTTGAATAAAGATTAAATCAATCAATCAATGTTACATGTGGTGGACCATGCATGCTTAGGAATATATAAAGCAAAGTGTACCGAAAATTTTAAAAGTTGTAAATTTTGAAAAATTGAAATCGTTAAATTGTTTACAAATCTTTATAAATTAAAATTCATGTTTAAACCGTAATAGTCTTTAAAATCAAACTACATTATATGTTTATTTAACTCCAGCCGTAATAGGCTTCCAACAACAAACGATTTTGAAGGCATCCGGTGCCAAAATAAAAGGTTGCATTCCATCTGGAGCAGCATATTTATTTATTTTTAGTTCTGAAAGAATCTCATACCCCAAGTAATTTTGACTGATTTGCTGCAAACAATTCCGTAGGAGTTATATTTTTTAACTTCAAATTTCTTAAAATAAATTTAGATGAAAATGAATTTACCTGTGTCAAAGGATTTGTGTTTGTGGTCACAATTCCAAGGAAATTTTTCTCCTTGGCCATTCTCACGATTTCCCTCTCGATGAAATCAACCAATAAAACATTCGCAGACTGATCCACCTTGTCAGATGTGCCAATCATTGAATTGTGAATAAGCTTTCCTTTTCCTTTGGGCAACTTCTCTTTCCCTGAAGTTTCCAAGATATCTGAAAAATGTAGGAATTTATGTTAAAATCATAATTAATATTAATTCAATAACAGTAGTGTATTTTTTGCAAGTGTAGAAATGCCCTCTACATTTGCATTAATACTTTCAACAATTTTGCATTAAAATACTAACAGAATTACTTTATAAAATCAAAATTCAACGGCTTAGTTTCTAAAGTATTAAATTAAAAAAATATATGAATCACCGATCATTTCCTCAATGTAAGGAATTCTATTCGCAGCCGCTTCAACCATCGATGGTTTTTCATACAAGTCAAAGTTTATGGAAACTGCTATTGGAATATTGTCGCTTTTTCTTCTTACCATGAACCTGAAATTTAATTTTAATTAATTACATCTTTCTATATTCTTTTTCCAAGCAGATTTTATTTAAAAAAATGTAATATAAGTTTTAAAAATAGATTACGAAAATCCTTTGGAAAGAATATCATTCCAAATGAACTCGATTGCCTCATGCCACTCGAAGTAAGTCGCTTCAACGTAATATTCCAAATCCCCATGTGTACTAAAACTATGGGCGATCATGCTAAAATCACAATATGTAAATTATATATGAACACGTTTATAAGCCAATCAAATTTTGAATTTACATTCAGAAATCTTTTAAATGTTAATTTAATAAACAAAAACGTACTGAATTGCTTCGACTTTGTCCATTTCTGTAATTTTGGTACATATAAAGTCCCTATTAGGTTTAAAAGTTTGATGTTCAATTTTTGATATAATACTGCCGTTTACATTAGGTATCATATTCGCCAACTGAATAATTTCCTTGATCGATTTGGCTTTAATAAAATCTTGAATGGAGATGTGTACATTTTTCTTTTTCAATTCCAAAATAACTTCAACACAATTGAGTGAAGTTCCTCCGATGTTGAAAAACGAGTTGTTTAAATTGTCAACCACGCTACCTATGGAAATTCCGGTCACTTTTGAAATGGTTTTTATGATAATTTCTGCAGCTTTTATTTTCGACTTTGGAAACTCCAGATTATTTAAATCCAAACAGTTTCCCGATCCTAAAATTATAAATAGCGAAATTAAATGGAAACAATTGAACAATTAAACACATTTTTGCACATTGACTTTAAATTATCTCTAAAAATATAGGACAATAATTACCCATAAAACAGTCCTTCTCGTATGTTCTTAAAAGACGTCGTCTGTCCGGTTTCTGATTAATTAACAATGGAATGCTGTCCAGAATTCGGACAACGGGCATTTCATAATCCCGAAGTCTTTTTTCAATAACATTGCACACTTTTTCATAGCACTCTTCGTTTTTCAAAACAATGAAAGCAACAATAGCCTAAAATAATCGAAACAATCATGAATATGTTCCAAAATACTTTGAATGAAATACCCACTTGATCATTCTTTCCCGGATGGTAACAAAGGACTTTCAAATCCTTTACAAAGTCAATTCCCCCAATGGTGTGTTCAATCTCTGAAAGGTCAACCCTTTGACCTCGGACTTTAATCTGCGAGTCTATTCGACCATCATAAAGTAATGCTTTATAATTTCCTTTTGTTGCAATTTGTCCGAAATCTCCTGTTCTGTACATCACACTGAATCCTTCCGATTTTGAAAATGGATTTGGGACGAAACTCTCATTTTCTGTAATCCCCACGCAACCGGAAGCCAAGTTAAATCCTCCGACGTATATTTCACCTGTTGTGTTTTCCTCGCATAATTCCATTTCGGGGTTTAATACATAAACTGTTGTGTTTTGTATTGGCAATCCTGTAAATTTGTTAAAAATAGGTTAATCAGTCAGTTCTGAAATAATTTTGATGCGCATTTTAAAACTAAAATGTATATTAATTTAATGATTCCTAAAAATCAAATTAATTGTGCTAAAATTACAACTTATACATTATATAGATCATACATAAAAGAAACTAATACCAATTGGGACAGAATTTCCAATGCATTTCTGATAAACTTCTTCCAAATTCGAAAACGTGACATAAGTAACATCTCCCATCACTTCCGTCGAACCGTAGAAATTACATAGTGTGTGGCCATTGGGGAAATAGTTAAAGAATTCTACAATAAAAACTCATCCATTGTTCAAATTTAAAAAAATAAAACTATATTAATTTATTTATACGTTTTAATCTAACATACGAATTAAAAGATCCTTTGGCAGAATTTCTCCAGAACAAACCCAAAGCTTTACTGAAGCGAGCATTTTCTTGCAATGATCTTCCCCAACTATTTTCATCGTTTGAAACATCGCCTTGAGCAGAGATGGAACTAAAACAATCCGTGTTATCTTAAATTGATCCAACTTCTGTATGATTATATTGGGGACGGATGTTATAGCTTTGTCCCAAACTCTTATCGAATGTCCTAGTAAAAGTGGTCCGAATATCTATCACAACACTTGGATTTTACAAAAAAGTATTCCATGTTTATTAAGTAGTGGAACTACTTTATGAAAATGGTCTGTCTGTCTGTCCGTCTGTCTGTCTGTCCGTCGCCAATTAATCTCAGGAACAAATTAACGTATTGACATCCAGTTTTTTGCGTTGGATTTAGTATTTTTTAAGGACCTGGGGGATTGAAATACAGTGCCGTACGACGAAGCGCCCCGGTCGCGTTTATGTGCGCCCCGGGGCGCAACATTCATAAAAATCATGTGATACATGATTTTGTATTTAAAAGTTGTCACAAATTCAATAGTAATGACCGTTTTTGTTTTACAAGGTTAGGAAGGTCACAAAATGAGGTCAAAGGTAAAAAAAAGTCAAATTTCAAGTTTTATATGTTTCGATAGCTTTTAAGGAGGAGATTTAAATGAAAGGACACTTTCAGTGTACAATGATCTCTAAAGTCACAAAAGGTCAAAAAGGTCAAATTTCAAGTTTGTTAGTTATTTGATAGGTTTTTAATAATAAATCAAAATACGATGTTTTAAAGTTATAAAATGACGTTTTTAAATGTTCTATTGTTTTAAAATTTTCTACTGAAATACAATTAAAGGTTTTAAACGTATTAGTTCCACTACTTGGTTATACCTGTTTGATATGGTTTATTTAAAATTAAAACTCTCAATAAGGTTTTTACCTCAGCCACACTGTCGACGAACGTTAGGGATGTTTTAAAAACGCATTTATCACCCTCTTCAAATGGAAAAGTTTGCCATTGCCAATTCAATCGATTTAAAACAGCTTGATGACTCAACCTTACACCTTTGGGCTCACCCGAACTCCCTATTTTAAAATAAAATGTTTTACATTTAAATCTGCAAACAATTTGAAATAATTTTTTTCAAAATTTAAAAACTTTAAAAAAATACCGGAAGTGTACAAAATCACAGCTGATCTTTCCTGAAATTTAGGATTCCCTTGTAAAGGCTTCGTAGGTTCATTCCTCTTCAACTTAAAAGGTTCTGCCTCATCAAATAAATCCGCAGTGGTCTTAACCCTAAGCAAATCTTCAAAAGAGTGAAACTTATCCACGACATTTGTAAAAGGGTCGCAAATGATCATCACAGGTTTTGAGCCCTTCGTCCAAACAAAAGAAAAATTATTTTTTAATTAATTTCGATAACCTTCAGATAAGCCCTTATACAAATCTCACCTCAATCATTTTCTGAATTCTGATATCAGGAAACCCAGCGTCAATGGGGATGTAAGCAGCGCCTAATTTAAGTACAGCGAACAGAGTGACGATTAATTTGTCCGACGGGTGAATACAAACTCCTATGACGATATCTTCTTCCCCATCTTTCTGCATATGTACCACATTTCTCCGAATAACTTCCGCCAATTTCGATGACGTTTCATCCAGTTGACCAAAAGTCCACACTCTTTCATTGTCAATTAGAGCAACTGCCTTGGGTTTTATCTCATCTTTTAAAATCGCATTGTGAAAAAAATCTGCAATATTTTTTCTCCCTGAAAATGTTTCCTTCCGTCCTTCCAGTTTCCCTCCTGTAAATTAGATATTTGCAATTTGCAATGGATTTAGAAACTATGATTTAATTATAAATGAACATTTCACAACTTTTATTATAAAGTGGGAAGGAATTGCACAAAAACTTGTTCTTTAATTATTCAAATTTTAAAAAATGATTTATAATGTCGTAATTAATAAAAAAAGATTTTACCCTGGTTATTATCTGGAAATTTATCCTGCATATATTCCATCGTTCAGATAAAGTTTCTTTCGGTAACAAAATATTTTAGAAACAACTGAGTAAAGACTGGACTCAAAGTTCTTTATTTAATGGAATCTTACATTAAATACAAACAGCGGAAGAGTTATTTATACAAATCCAGTAAAATTACTTTTTCAATTAAAAAAATTTCAAGATAAAAAGATCGTTTGAGGTGAATATATTTTCATTTTTCCTCTACACAGGCAATTATAAATAAATTTATTACCATGCACGTGCATGCCACACGTACAGGTAAAACAAAGCCTGAACTTATTACAAAATAAAATTCCAGGAGTAATTAAATTAACTTTATGTTTATTACTTGGACTTCCAGCTTGTAAAGTGCATTTACATGTCAAATAGGTATGGAACCTGTATCTTTCTACATGATCAGGGAAAAAAATTTTTTTGCATGAATAATATTGTTTCAGATTTACTTCGTGTATGGATATTGTAAAATGATATGCACTAAAATTGAAGCCATTTTTTCAATACTGAAGAAGTACTTTAATTTGAATCTAAATTTCCGGTACTATAGTGGTCGAATCATATATATATATTATAATTATTTTAACGGTTTACCGGTAAATATTTAAATCGAAAAAAACAACATCTAATATTAATTTACATGTGACAAAATAACCTTTAAATTACCTTTAATTTTTTCGTTTGGAAGTAAATTATTGGACAAATGCAACAATACCATTTAAAATTGTGTCATCTTTGGTTCTAGTTTACACTTTACTATTTGCACACAATTTCATTGTCAAAGATAGATAAAAAGAGTATCGGCTTTAAATATTGAGAAAAATGATAAATCAATGATAAATATAAAGAAAAATGTGTAATGATATTAAATATTAATATGCATTCATTCCACGAATCACATTGTAATTCTTCGTCAACCCGTTCAAAGTTTTACATGTCATAAGAAGGCTTGAAAAAAAAGTATAACCCAGATAATTAAGCCTCCCTTAATCTAAGAAAAATGGGGGAAAATAAAAATGTTCAAAATATGAAGCAAAATTTAAACCCAAATCAAAAATTGTCATCAAACAAACCGAATGTTAATCTTAAATCTAACAATGTTATAAAATGCATTTATATTTTTAGTTTAAATATTTGATTCGATCCATAACAAACCCTTTAAAATTCAATACATAAAAATCCGGTTTTATTATCCCTTTTTGCAATGCCAAACCCGGTGTAAAAATGTACTAAGCTGGTTTATTTTATATTAGTGTGTAAAACCCGAGCCGGTCTTTGCACGAACTCCGGTGATTAACCTTGGACTCAGAATACAAATATCAAAAGCAAATCAATAAACAAACTGAAGAAAGTAACCATGCAGCCCTAATAAAAATACGGGTTTTAGTTTTGGTTAACCTCGTAACAAGTTGCATTATTCATAAATACATTCACATTCTTAAATTTATTTAAAATCCCAGTAATAGTTCAAAATCTTAAGACAAAAATTGTAAATTGTATTTCCACTAAATTAAAACAAATCCTTTATAGGAAATAAAAGATCATAAATAAATAAACAATCTGGGAAAAAAGACATAAAAGTTTAAGTGTACTTCATGTCTAGCTGCATGTATATATTTTGGAGTTTGCACAGTTTGGACTAATCATCATTTTTTCTATAGTGTAAATCCAAGGGAAAATCCTATTCCAAAGTTCCCATCGTCAAATCTCTTATTCACTTAAACTTTCAATTACTAATTAAGTTATTGTACCTTCTTGTAAGTCCATCTTATTTCAATGTCTTATTTCATTAAAAACTTGTTAATAACACAAACTAGTTGCAAACTTGCAAGCATGCATTGGGAATAATTCAGACTTACATTACAGAATATAGTCCTTGAGACTTGCTTGGAACTTTTTCCTAATTTTAATTTTTAATCACTGAGGGCAATTATCAAAAGGGAAATTTAAAGTGGAAAAATATTTTTTTTCAATTTTGAATTCAAATTTATAGGTATTAAAATAAGATCTTCATGTTGTACTCCAATCTAATCAGGATCTTTTTATACTTCTGTGTGTAGTATAATTATGTTAAGTACTCTCCTGCATTTTTATTCGCATAAGACTAATTCAGTACTAATAATTATCATAATTAATAATTAATATTCAGTAATAACAATAATTATTCGCATGGAGTATAATTTCTTCCTTATTTTATTTTACATTATTAAGTAGCAAAAGTTACTTTATGGGGATGGTCTGCCTGACCGTGTGTTTGTCCGTCCGTCCGTCTGTCACCCAATTTATCTCAGGAACGGATTGACCTTTTGGCATGCGGTTTTTTGCGTTGGACTCGTTTGGCCGAGGGGACGTTTAGTATTGAAAATCAGCGCGCTGCGACTAAGCGCACTGGTCGCGCTTATGACCGCTTCAAAGCGCAGAGTACATAAAAATCATGTGATATATGATTTCATATCTACGAAATGTCAAAAGCGTCCTGCCAGGTCAGGGAGGTCACAGATTGAGGTCAAAGGTCAAAAAAGGTCAAATTTTAAATTTTATATATTTAAATAGATCCTGGCAAGTGGAACAAGATGAGATAGGAATAGGACACATATAGTGTAGGATGACCTTTAAGGTCACAAAATGAGCTCAAAGGTCAAATTTCAATTTTATATATTTTAATAAGTTTTGACGAGTATGTCGAAATGAGTTGTGACAAAAATTCGAAATACCATTTCAAAATTTTCTATTCTTTAAAAACATTCAAATAAAATATAATTGAAACATGTAACTTTCGCTACTTGGTTACACCCGTACTTATGATATGGTTTATTTAATTAAAATAACATATGTGTTGTAAATCAAGTTCTCTTTGTAGAGGAAAACTCATTTTTGGTTTTTGCAAATTAAAATCATACATGTAATTAAACAATTAATTTTTTAGTCATACCAGACAAGTCCATATTAAACATATAGTTAAAAATCCTTTATCAGGTAGGTAGTGTTAATTTCCTTATAATAAAGTACAAAATGTCATCTCCACAAAAAGCTACTGAAGAAGGAGGTGATAATTTAAATAATCTAGAAAGTGCAACAATTTCACCCGAAAATTCCCATCCGTCCAAAGAAAAAATCAATGATACAAATACGAATTCCATCGCAAATAAACCTGAACAAGAAGATGACAAAGTAATTGGATTTTTTAAAAAGAAAACAGCCGGAGTGACAAAAAGACAATTTATTTTCATCTGTATTTTCGCATTTGTGGAATTCTTTGCAGGAACTGTG
>JAQFYJ010000954.1:0-10736 GCA_034694685.1 Isotoma anglicana | reverse complement strand
ACATAGTTGAAACTTACTTGAAGATAATCCATGAATGAAACTTCATTTTAAAGTAAAAAGTTTTTTCATTGTAAAAAAATGAGACAACGCCCATTTATAACAAGTAGTTTCTTAAATATGTTCTTCCAGAATATGAGAGAATTTTCAATGAATGCAATCGAAGAAAAGTGAATGAAAGTCCATTTAGTTGTAGAGCACAAATAAATTTTAGCTTTTTATAAAAATACATGAAAGTGTGAAAGGATACTTGCAGCTCACAAGTATAGAATACATAGGGACGAGCAATTTGTACCTGTGGACAATTGGTGCGCATAGCAATAATAGAAAGAGGTATTTATGTAGTGGGTACTTAATAATAATGATAATGATTAAGAATCTCACCTAAATAGTGAGGCATGGGTGTCTCACGGTCTGTCCTCTCTAGGCAAACATATACCAAGGTATTATTATTATTATTTCTCATTCATAAATTTTTTTAAACCTGACAAAAGTTCTTCTATCAAATAATAAGCCATATAATATAAAATGTATGAATGGATGGAATTTATACTTTTACACTTTTTCAAGTTTAAAAGTTTAAAATCGTCCAATTTCCATCTCATGCTTTTCACACATATATTGTAAAAGTAAGTCAAGGTGGGCAGAAGAAAAGATTTTAAGCTACATATGTATCACGTACTTGGATAGAAAATGTATGAATAAATGTGTAAGTTGGAATGGAAAGATGAAAAAATGTACATTAATATTATTGTGTAAGGTATTATCCATTGTCACTTGAAAGGTTTCAATAAAGCGCCTACAACAATGTTTTCAGATTAGTATGAAACTTATTATGTAAGTCGCACGGAGGTACTCGAACTCAAACCAAGTTACCATTTAACAAAAGGACCTAAGCATGTAATACAGACAAAAAAACATATTTTCAACTGACTCTCTAGCTAAGCTACCTTTTGGCTTAATATTATGTGCCCTCTTCTCCTTATGCTTGGAGAATAATAAAAAAATTAATATAATGGTACTCAATTTATAAGAATAGTAAAATTTGTAAAAAAAAAATCTGCTGGACACTTTTACATAAAGCTTAATGTATTATCCCATCTTGAATTTTTGTTAATGCCTCTCTTGTCAACATTCACATTGTTAATTTTACTTCATTGAAAAAACATTTTAAAGAATTTATATTATATAAAATATAAATAATATTTTATGGTTAGAGTCGAGCCCCACCGTATTAAAAATATACGGCTGAAAGTTCCCTTAACTTATGAATGAGCAAGACAAAAAGGGTGTTTTACACTCTCCACAGTGTGGATAAG
Source organism: Isotoma anglicana (assembly GCA_034694685.1). Lineage (NCBI taxonomy): Eukaryota > Metazoa > Arthropoda > Collembola > Entomobryomorpha > Isotomidae > Isotoma > Isotoma anglicana. The sequence continues at coordinate 9,420 of JAQFYJ010000954.1, read as the reverse complement.
TTTCAATTTTCAATATAACTTTTAAATCTGAGTCGTTACCTTCTTTCATTTTTGTATTCTACAAGAAAAAAAATGTACACATAAAGAAGATGGGATAATTGAACAAAAGAGGACATGAATGACGGTCTCCGTTCATGCCGTCGTCAACCGAATGAAAAATACACTTGCTACTTGTAAACTCATTGTTCCATAAAAGCCCTTGAGGATATCTACAGAATAAGATGAAAAGCTTCAGCTTCATTTCACAACCTTTTCGAGCATGATAATCAAAACAAGGTGTGACGAAGCTAATTAACTTATACATAATATAATCATAATAATAATAACAAGCTAATCATAATACAGAAAGAAAGAACTGAACAGAGTATCAAGTTACATCATGTCAGGCAGGTTGCTCATTCTTACTTTGCACAAAAGGTAACAAAGAAAATATTAATTATAATTAGATTGTACGAAGTTAACCTTATTCTCTGCGCCTACATGTTTTTAAATGAATTATCTTTTTTGTTAAAGGCTTTTTCTTTTCACTCATTCTGTCTGGAAATACAGTATATTAGTCTAGGCACTTTGGTTGTACTTATAATGTTGTTGGTTGTGTAAGACTAGAATGAATCGATATTCTAATTCTAATTAAGTTAGATAAGGTAAAAAAATGTTACCTAATCCAATAAGTCGTTAAAATGTTACAAAGATAGGAAATAGTGAGTGAGTGAGTGAGAGATAGGTAGGAGGAATGAGTTTGATGTTGTATTGTGTTTATTTTCTAGATAATGATAATAAATAATATGATTAAACCTCTTTTATGAGGGTCATCTCTGGATGATGGTGGCATTGGGGCAGAAAGAGGAGTGGTGGGTGGAGGGAGTCCAATTGTTCCAGGATTAGTTCCGGGATACCACGCCCACCCGGCTGCTGCACTTACTGCTGCTGCCTGTCCATTGAACATTCGCAATTTATCGTAGACGGAGTCTGCCGTCGGATTCCCGGATTGTTGCTCTTTCTGCGCTGCTAAATTCCTCAGAACTCGATTGATCGATGAGACCTGGAAATAATAATAATACAATTGCCAATACATTCAGACCAATTTATTGCTTGTCAATTATACTTATAAATTATTTGCAGTTTTTACCCTGTTAATGATAATATAATGATACATGGTTACCAACTTTCTTTTTAGAATTAAAAAATTCTAGCCCATTAAGGAAAATAATATTTTAGAAGTTCTGAGACTTAAACAAAAACAAAACTTAGTGGACTAAATTCCTTTCCGTCCTAGGTTTAAAGTAGTTTTTTAAACATATTTTTTCTCTAAAGATAACTTTTAAAATATGCAAATCATTAACAGTTTTGTAAAATACTTTTCATTCATAAACTCCATTCCGCTTTTCAAGCCAGATTAACTCCCAGGCAAAAGTCTGAATTAAGCAAATAATGAGCGTACACTTGATATCGATATTTTTTGATTTTTTAATAAAATCCTAAATAAATCCTAACTAAAGGCTTCATATGTTAGGTAAAAGACTGACACGTTATGCCAAAATAGTTTCGTAAAAGTAATGATAAAAATCTATTTTGTGTAAAAAAAAAATATTCACCGAAAACGAAAATTCGATTTGTCCACCAGCGTTACATAACTTCCAAAATACGTTAGTAAAAATACGTTTTAGAATTAGACGGGGAATTTATCTTAGATCCAAAAAGTTGGAAACTGTTGGAAGTACGTAAAATGTAAAATAGATCAATAAAAAAGCAAAGACCTGGGAAAGATAGTCAAAATTGGAATAGAACTTGATGGAAAGTCTCGGAGGGGATTGAATTTTAAATTGAATATCAGCCTAATTCAATCGCTGGCAAATTGACGAGTTTAGTATATAAGACTCAGGGGAAAAATCAAATCTTTCTCTCTTCCTTTTTCTCGCAGTTTCAAATAAATCCAGAGCTCTTTTTACACATATTTTTTACATATACCTACTTCATATATAACGAAACCACTGCCACCAGACAGCACTTTTAATTTAAATTTTTTTAAAGTCGTCAGTCAGTCAGATCGCATGTGCGTTTTTGTGAGTGAGTGAATTGAAAACCACAACGAAACCACTGTACTACCACAGGATAATTTTTTGATTGATGCATTCATCAAAAAATACCTTACAAAGATACAATATTATATTAATATTATAATATGAACATGACTATTTTTTATTATCAATTGAATATAATGTATGGAAGTGACAACTTAAAACTGCCATCTCATTGTGATTTAAAACTTTGAAGAGAAAGAGAGAGAGAGCATCATTCCTCAAGCAAGCAAGCAATGAACTCAGAAAAAAGTTTTAAACTTCCTAGTCATTTTATAATCATCAGCGTCAAGTTCATTATGCAGATTTGAGCGAAAAAAACTGCTAAACTACTTTGTCCCATCTTATTATCAATCAAAGTTACATGCATACCAACTAGGCTTTAGAAAAGAGTGAATAACACGGACAGTCTCGCTTCATTGCTTTGATTCGATTACATATTAGAATTTCATTTCAATTGATTTTGAAATACTTTAACATAATTATATATAAACTAAAATAATTACTAACTAGTTAGTAGAGATAGATAGTATAAATCAGCAAGGATTTATTATGTCAGGCATGTCAACTTAACTAGAATGAAAAATCTGGACAAAAAGAAAAACGGTAGTAGTAGAAGTAGACAATAAGAGAGCAGAGGTTATCTCAAGCCTTGTCATTTTATTTGAAGCAGAGAAATAAATAGGCAGAGGATCGGCGGATCGAGATGAATGATGCCTTTTGAATTCCGGAAGGCCAGTGTGAGCATATTGAATGATTAGGGGTATCGAAATGATGATGAAAGAGAATGATATAATAACTCTCCAGAAGAAAAGATTTAGGAAGAGGACAATGGACGCAGGGACCCTCATTGTCCATCTTCTCGAATCTCTCTTAATCACCCTCTCTCGTCCCTATACTAACTCCATATATATATCCTTTACTATTTACTATTCTAAAGCTATTTAGCCCTTATAGGGTTCCTTCGTATATTGGAACTTTATTTAGAAAGAGAAAACGATTTACGATTTCAAGATCACTTCGCCGATTGACTAGGAATTGCTCTTGAGAAAAATAATATAAGGAGTTTATACCTTGATAAAGGTTTGTGTATAATGTTGAATGTGGACTTATTTTTTCATCACTTGGTGGAGGAGGTTGAGATGAATATAAAGGAAAAAAGCTCTAAAAAAACTGAAGAAAAGATAAGTATAGGTCCAGTAGTATACTCCGTTGAGATGATATCATTGATGATAATAATAGTAGACAAATATTAATGTTATTTAGGGTCAAAACCAGAGAATATTATACAGTGAGTGAGTGAGGGAAATGCACTTGGAATAGTGTGCAATATTATTCTGGGATGGATGAGAGAAGGACGAAGGATGGTAGGCCAGGCCGCATGGAACTGAGCCGGTGGTACCTATTTCAATGAGTGCAATGCAGCGTGCCAATACTATTCAAATGCACTCATATGTGAAATAACACGAAGATAGGAAACCCATTCTATTATATTATAAATAAATCCGAAAAAACTACCCAGATCTAAAAGTTTCATTGGAGTAAGCTTTAATTGAATTCTCAATCGCACTCTCTAACTTTAGAAACGATTCTCTTGATTGCATATATTATATTATATTATATAATACGAGTACTTTTCTATGTGTGGTGCACCGTAGACTTTACTTTGGATGACAACTTGAAACGGATTTTATATTTTATAACTAAGGCCTTTTAACATTCAGTTTAAATTGAAGGAGGCTTTCATAATGATCTCGTGGTGTAGTTTCACTGAGTAAGATTAACTTATTTCTGTGCAGATGTAATCACTAAATAAGGCTTAAGTACTCAAAGAACCATCTCTTTTAAACTGGACTGACTGAGGATTAGCCCAATGCATTTTCTTAAGTTAAAGTCATATGGTTTTAAACTTATAATCTACAAGAAAAATCCATACTGCAAAACACAAAGTTTATTTTTGATTACGAAAAAAGCAAATCCATATTCTACAGGAAAGAAAAAGGTAAATGAACAAATAAAAAAAGTAAATGAGAAAGTAAAAGAAAAACACAAAAATGGGTTTTCTTTCGTTTATCCTGACTGACTTGACTTTTTGTTCCTCAACCAAAAAGGTATACAATTATGAAGATGAAGTTGATCCAGAGTGGAGAAGAAGAGTAAAAGAAATTCATAAAATGGATGCTTGAGTGAATTTAAAGAAAAGAAATATAAAAAGTCACAAGTAAGTAAAAGTATCAACGAGGAAATAAAAAAAGAGCTAAGAAGAGGGTTCCACTCACTCAGTCTAATACTTATCCTAAGCATAGGTGGATTGAATTGGGTTGGATTTTGGATAGTAACTTTTTTTTTACCTCGTTTCAATTTCTATTGGTAAAAGTAGTCTAGATTTTAGTATTAAGTGAAAAGTCTTGAAATTCCAAACTATCTTTCTCTCTCTATAGCTTTTTAACATTATTCTTATGAGGCTGAGAAGATCTTTCTCAAAGTGCACACTCTGCTCTGTTACCTATAAGCTATAGTGTACAACATACGAAGTTAAGATTAGTACGATATGTTTTCATTTTGTTCGATGATGTAAAAGCTTTTTACTTTCTGAAAGACAGAATAGAAAACTTGACAGACTACTTTTACTTATCCATCTAGATGTTAACTGACTATCTCCATTTATTTATCTATATCTCTCTCTAGAGATAGAAAGTATGAGGATGATGATGATGAAGTAAAGTAATATATGGCTGGTATGGTAGTAGTAGCATTAAGAGTTGGATGTAGTTTTTCTAATAGTGCAGTAAGTAAGTAAGTAGTAGTGACTTGCTACCAACAAATCTAGACGGAAATAATGTTTTCGGAGAGTTGGGAATGACAGGCTCTTTCGCTCCCAACTTCTAAAGTCTTTTGACTTCCATCCAACCACAAAGTAATTTGTACCCACGATTTCCAAAGGCTCTCTCTGATTATTTCATGTCGCTCACAGACTTTCCTTCCATCATTCCTACCTTTCATCAAATTAATGAAAATGACACTAACTCAACTAAACTTATCGTTGTGTTAATACTACTTCCATCCAACTACATTACTATACCTTAGGCACAACAATTATTTAAGCTCTCTCAAATATAAATATGTGTAGGATCATTTATTTCGAATAAAATACAAGGTATACAACACCTTAGTATCTATTGTAGTTGTGAAATTGTATCTGACGATGGGAGCAAAATAAATGCTTGAGCAGTCTCACCTTATAATACATGGCAAATTCAATTAACAAACATAAAACAAATCATTATCTTCTATAAAGCGTCTGACTAATCTGCCAATCAAACCACTACTGCTCACTGCAGTCTATTTATTCTTAAAGTGTGCATGTGTGGATCCCTCTAAACTCCGGAAGAGAAATGTCAAGTGAAATATTATTTCACATCCGAAAATCTTCTTCCTTCCTATTTCGACTTTTGAAATTGATGAATTAGAATTTCTATTAGGATAATGTGTGTTAGTGTAAACCATCAATTGCAGACACTCACTCTTTTCCTACTATATAATAATAACTAGAGTAGATAAAATTTCCACCCGACTAGATCCTGCGATTTCAAAATTTCAAACCGCATAATATACCACACTCACATAACCTAGAGTAAAAGCACACATAGAACACACAGAGAGAGAGAGAGTTTGATGATGAGTGCATTCATCCATGGATTTTAATTCTCCTCGTCATGTTCATCGAGATCCAGATCAATTTGCGTAATAAACTCAACCCATCCATATGATGATCATCATACCGTTCCAGATGTGTGCTTGCCTTTCTACATGGGGATCATAAATAGTAAACTCCGTTTGTTCTGCAGAAATTAAAATCAAGTGATTTGACTTTGGTTTGTTTCCCCATACTTCATGGAAATGAATAAAAACTGACGGATTGCAACATTCAACCCGACTGAACTCCATTAGACTTAGATAACTCTTGAAATCAACGACAAACTTTATTTTAGTTTCACTTCATACAAAGATGGAACTTTGTGTTTTAGAGTTTTACTCCCAAATCATCCTCTCTAAAAGATAAATATAACTAACTATCTCTCTCTCTCTATATTCGATGTATAGATTAAGCAGTTGCATGTTCCAACTTCAAATGTTCCATCACTGCATGAGGAAGATCAACTCTCTCTTTGGATTGCAGATAGATTGGAGATATCCCCTGCATTGCATTGTTGGATGTGATTATGTCGATATTATTTGTGTTCATTGGCGTGTAAGAATGCTTTCATGCCTACAGAGAAAGAGACAGGAGGGATGGAAAGCAATAATAGCCTTCCTTTCCCCATATAATAATAATATATTCCCTTCCTTCCACTATCAACTATATAGTAAATATTGGACCTGATGGGATACTTCCACCGCAATACACAAGGCACACAGGGTGTCCCTGTGTGTATTTTCCCAGAATTTTGTGGATTGGATTTATACATACATAACATCCCGTTCACAGCCTACAAGTTTCGATTCCAATCCGAAAAAACCGAATCCATACTCTCTATTCCCAACACTTTCTAACCAAACCGATTATTCTTCTGAGGTGTGTGCACTCTCCTACTTCCTACCCCTTTCGCACAGATGCATACTATTACGTATCATTATTATTATGATCATCATCCCAAAAGCATAGTCAATTGTCGCAAGTAAAATTTCATACAAAAAAACATAACTCTTTCTCATTAACATAATATATTACATCCCATACCATACCACAATATAAGCTTCATTTATAATATTAATGATCTAACATCCAATTTGTTACTATACAGTAGAAATACTGTAAAAAAAGCTGTTAATGATAAATTTATTTCCTGTAGTATTTCTAGTAGTAAAAAAATGATGCTGAGTAATCGAGAGTAATGTTCTATCTTCATTACTTCATATATAATTCTTCCTGTATATTTATATGTGTTTAATGATATTATTCCTGTCTGCCTCAGACTGTCCTGTCCTGACCGTCTTTCTCCCTGACTGATTGGGTGCTACGTGATCTGCAAATTACATCGGGCTTTAACGGGTTAGACACAATCATGCTCAATTGTCGCCTTTTATTATTTGCTGTCAGTGTGTATAGATAGAAAGTCTCTTTTATAAAATGTTATTATTATTATGATGATGTTCTATGGTATGTTTTATACACGGTACTCGTATAATAAATGTTAAATCTTCAATCGGCAATTCCATTCTATCATGCGTGAGAAATTTTCATGCTGCAGTGAACTTAAATTCAACCAAGTCATTTACATTTTCATGTACATCCATTCATAGGCCATACCACAATTTCGAGTTTGCTTCTTCTTCGTGATAAAAGTCTAATGTAACTTATCTTTAGATTGAAATTGAAGGGAGGATACGATCGAAAATAAACCTGCTCACTCCTTTTTTTTTCTTATTCATCTTCACAGATAGAAGGCATTTTTTGTTCTTAATTGAAAATCAAGACAATCGGATCATCATCAAGAAGGGAAAAAGAGAAATGGAATAAATGATCGAATCATCTTCATGCCAAATCTTAATTCTTTAATCATACCTTGTACTTAATCTACGCCTTTATTTTGTATTTTCATCATTAGAGAATTTATAGTAGAAAAATTAAAATACATCTATGGAAAGTTGGTTGCCTTGAATAGAAAAGTATGTAGTATTTTGTATTTGTATTTGAGGCGAAGGAGAATTTCTATTGTGAGGCAAAGTTTTTTTCTATTTCATTTCAATACGACGGTTTTTTATTTTAATATTTCCAAGTATTTGAGCAATCAACTGGGCATTTTTAAATTTAAATTGCTTTCCATGCAAACGTCCACAATAATAATAGTGGGTGTCAGATTAAAGGATATTTATTTTTATTATTATAAAATATTTGCAGTCTTTGACAATTTTTTACATCTAAACGTCCTTCCATACTGTCAAAATCAAATCTTTTCAAGGGGATGGAAACCTATCTTACTAGTTAATTCAAAAAAGGACAAACCCGGTGTGAGATTCTATTCTAAATTTTACTGCATAAAAATTCTTTTAAAGTTTCTCGAAAGTTTAAAAACAACAATTCTACATAAAATTTCAGTTCAAAATAATTAAAATTCTATTGGCGTTTAAAATATTACAATACACTCTTTATTTCCATACCTTTACTCTGATTTTGTAATTTCCTATCTCAATTTAAGCCTGACCAAGTTAATTACTACGATAAGAGATTTTAATCTTAATAAAAAATCCATTTCTTGTTTAATGCTTATCAATTTATCATCCTTACTAGCTTAGTATTCTTATAAAATACATTTTCTTGTTTGGAATTAATAATTGTACAAAAACTGTATAATCTGACTCACATACTTCTCTTAGTTTTAGTTCTCTTCACCATATTGTAAGTTAGTTCTTGTTCCCTTCAGGGTTCCATTAACTAAAAGAAGTTCCTCCTGGTCTAAAAAAACACTTATACTCCACTAACCACTACAATGTGTCTATCTATCTATCTGCTACTTATCTCCTTACTAGGGAGAGTAGATTAGACTTGGAATAATAATAATGCTTGAAAATATGTAAGCTGTGAGTAGGAACTGGGAAATAAAAATGGGAATCAAGTTGATAGACAAACTAAGAGGGATAAGACAAGCATGAGCTAAAAGAAGATTGAAGGAAGGAAGAAGACTCTCCTTGATTCTGGACTCGAGAATGCATCAAGAATCAAGAATAAGAGAAAAGTTAGAAAAGTAGGAGTGGTGGTGGTATAGTGGAAGATGTTCCAAAAACGCAAACCAATGCATCAGAAAGTCTGTCTAACTAAGAGTTTCAGAGCTTCTAGCCAGCTTTCCACCCCAATGATTTGATCGAGTTGACAGCCATGGAGGAGGAAGAATCAAGAAGAGAGGCTCAAACTACCACCACTGCCAACTACTGCCTGGCCTGGTCTGGTCTAACCTAGTCTTATCATATGGACAAAAGTAAAAGTCCATGTTGGCTTCTTTTCTTTAAGATGATGCTAGCCTAGCCCAGCTACTACTTTTTCTCTCCTTAGACAATCTTCAATCTAAAATCTTACCGAAAAAGAAACGAAAATCTATTTCATGTGAACCGCTTCGCTCTAACGCGGCCCTTCCTTCTTGCCTGCCGCTCTATATTCCACTTTTAAGCTTCTCTTTTCTTAAGCTACACCATCAGCCTTTTTACATCAAATATAATCTGTTTCTCTTGAGAAGCCAGTCAGGACTTAAGACTATAACCAAGAAGGCCCAAGGATTGAAGCAGAACATCTAAAATCCATCCTGGATTTTAAGATATTTTGATGTAGAGTTAAAAAAGCTTTAAA